>JAGKTI010005482.1:14228-28375 GCA_018397915.1 Birgus latro | reverse complement strand
GTGTTATTCTGAGATAAATAAAGTCTTCTGGTGGTAGAAATATTAAATTTTGAAAAGATGTGATTAGATCGAAGGAGTTAAACTGGTGTGTGTGTGTGTGTGTGTGTGTGTGTGTGCGTGTGTGTGTGTGTAAGTTGGCGTGAATGTGAGCTTAACTGCCTTCTTTTTACACATATAACAACAGCTTACCACTCTCTCGTGTTCTTCCTTTCCTTAGCTCTCTCCAAGTATGCTAAACGAAACATTATAATTTAATGTTCAGTTCGTTTCTTATATTAAAAAAAAAAAAAAACAATCATCAAACCTAAGTTGCTTTAAGTTCTCAGCACTCTCGGGAATCTAACACTTGAAGCCAAACCAAAACATACCTGTCCTTAATTAGAACTTATTGAGAAGCACTGTGGTCTGACGGTAAAGCTCTCAGATCAGGTGGGGTTTAAGAGGGCACTGTTTGGGTCCTAGAGGTGGTCAGAGGGTTTTTGTATCATGTGAAATGCTACCAGGGGCGTAGGCCAGTCTCCTACCCTTAAATGATCTGGATTGATGGTGCCGGATCCCTGCGCTTTGATGGAAGTAACATGAGATTGGCAGATTGGCATTATTTTAGCTTCTCTATCATCCAGTCCTTCATTGTCCCATCAGGATCATAGGGGTCCGGGGCTAGGTTACTTTGGGTAGTTTTCTAAGTGGTAGTGTGGATTTCGTAATGCATTCATTTTAGCGATTTATTATAACTTTATACCTCAATATTCTGTTTAATGTCATTCATGCATTTTTAGTACCGGCATACTTTGCATCAATGACATTCAAGAGGCTATTGAGGTGTAATGTGCAGAATAAGTCGCTGTAGAAGAAGTGCTACGAAGCCTCCAGTGTCATTTCAATACGACCCATAGTCCTGACATTTAAGGCAGGAGTGACCAGTTGCTCGTCCCTGGGTGGCAATATGAGAAAAATTCGCAGCCCCTCCGCGGATGTAAACCTTTATGGATCGCATCCCTTTGGAGCGCCTAAACCTGCTATTCTTTTCAAGAACGTAATGTCATCACCATCACTACGATGACCCATTGGTTTCCTTAATTCTTGCCTCTTAAAGACGATTACACTTAACTCAGGAAAGACCTCTCGTACTGAAGGGTTTAACGAGAGACACCTAACCCCTCCAGTTCGAAAGGTCTCTCCCAGGACAGTGAAATCATCTGGCGGTCAAAGTAATGAAACTGAAACAACGTCCTCGGGGTGAAGAGATGAACAGGAACAGAACCTCAATTGAAATTGCAGGAAACAAACTCACCTGGAATATAACAAACAGATCTCCAGCTGGAGGATATGGTCAGGGATCAGGTATATTTGGTATGGCTTAATACTGTGAAACCTGGGCACTTCGATAATCAAAAAAGGAAAAATAAGAAAATGAGAAAATCATTAGCTACAAAATTCAGAGAGAAATTATGGGACCCCTTTAGGTATCTCCAAATCTCTGGCATTGGAAGGCTGATGAAATGTCTAATATCGTGGGTTATAGATTCTGTGATAGTCTTAAAATTAAATGTTCTCTTGGTAACGTATCCTAAATTTGCAAATGAAGTAATGTTAGCTTTGCATTTTTGCTTTGTAACGAATGGGAAGATTTCTGTAATGAATTCTTTTACTCTGATGACGTACTTTTTGTTTTTTATAATCATGCTGTTACCAGTCGATTTAGTCAACTTTGAGAGGGGATGATTATGTCTACCTCTTACCCCTGCACCTAGAAGTCTCCGTAATTTGAATCCAGTCGTATGAGGATGGTCAGGATAAAATACAAAGACATCCTCTAGGTGAACGAGTTTACTGTAGATGGGAGAAATATGGATCCTTAAGAACCATATGTGAAATCTACAAAAACTTTCATGAAAACAATGACTCCCTCCTCATTTTTCCCATTAACGTAACGAAACTATTCCATCCCCACCAGACCCCTTTTGTCATTGCCCAAGGTTCCACTGTTCTCAGCCGTAGGGACTAATGTCACACATTTACCACTTTGCCTTTTATGTTCTAGGTTGCCCTGGGACAAGAAACTCCATTACCTACGCATGTTGCCCGGAACCGTATGTAGACGTAACATTCGCAATAGTCATACGGAGGCGCACCCTATATTATTTCTGCAACTTAATTCTACCTTGTGTGCTGATAGCGTCTATGGCCGTCCTGGGGTTCACTCTGCCCCCGGACTGTGGCGAGAAACTCTCTCTAGGTAACCAAATCTTTTAGCCCCATTGGACAATCACTTCCTTCCACTGTTATGACTAGATATTGTAACGTCTCTCTTTTATGAGTTCTCTAATCCTTGTTTATTATTAATTATTATTATTATGAGTATAAATTCTTATGGTTTTTTATACTAATTTTATATATTTCCTTATTTATATTCTACTGTACCCGTATATTAGTATTTGATATTCTAGTGTTTAGCTTGGTAATGACGGGATTTTGACTGATTGTCCGTGATTACCGATGGTTATGACTGAGCAGTTTTGCCCAACAACGGGGGCAGGTAACACCGATTTCTCACGCCGGAAGACAGTGTTTTAAGGATCTCCTGAGGTGGTGAACTACTTGAACTAGGAGCCAGAGGGGAACAACTCTTGTGATTCAAAAGGAAAAAGATTTATCTCTATCAGTTCATCCTATGAAAGATTATTCCTGGCTCCTGGTAGCTTTTCCATCCCAATCCCCCATTAGCCTCCCTCATCCTCCCTAACCACGTCCAGTGACTCTCTTGATTTCTTGATCCGTTTGTTCCACCCGTTTGTGTTCTCTCCCATTGCTTCCTTCGCCGGTTTTACAATTTTTGGTTTGTGAGTTTTCTTTCCATATATTATGACGCTTTTTGAGAAGCCAAAAGAACCAAAGAAGAGGAAGGAAAGTGCCCAAGAGATGTGTGTGCCAGTTCGATGGACACGGATTCAGCTGATACATGATAAGAAGTCCTCATGCTTCCCAATACAAAGGCCTCAGTACGACTTTTAAGACGAGCCGCTCTCCTACCCAGCTCCTCCCCTCAGGCTCCTCTCTTTCATTTTTTGTTTCACACTAATTAACGTTATTTTACAGAGGTTCCTGGTGAGCGAAACGTACTGACGTACCAATGCTGCCCAGAGCCATACGTGGACATTACCTTCGTCATCAAGATCAGGCGTCGCACTATCTATTATCTATACAATCTGGTTCTGCCCTGTATAATGATAAGCAGTATGACTTTGCTTGGATTCTCACTCCCCCCTGACACTGGCGAGAAACTGACACTAGGTACGGCCTTCCAACGGCCTCTCTGTTCATGCTTTGGACAACACTTCGGATTCAACACATCACACCTCACACAGTGAACACAATAACAACACATGTCTTACAAAGGGCCCACAAAATCTGATAAGTGAACTGGAAAAAAATCTTTTATAGTAACGGTATCTAATACCTACTCAGTTCGTCACTGGACAGCATATCACTGCTTACATCACTGTGATACTGAAAGATATCTGAAAACAACGTTCACCATTTAAAACAAAACATTTCCTACGCTGAAAAGCTCAACTTATGCAGGGTTTTCAGACATAACGACAACATTACCACCAAACACGCCATCATTACAGGCCCACACTGGCACAGCCCTGTCAAAAATATTCAATCCTCAAAACTCAGATAAAGTAAGCAGTTTGACTATATTGTTAAATTAACTGAGGAACATATTTTTTCTTCAGATCTATCAGGCGAAGACAATTTTTGTACAAAAGCAGGCCTTTGGGAGACAAGAGCAACACACCCACACTGACACAAAAACTCGTGATAGATTAGCCATAATGCCACATAATGAACATAATGAATATAAGTCAAATATATGCTTAAAGATCAAGTTTCTCAAAGTATCGAGTCACGTAGGGTAGAATCTTTATGGAATTCACAAATGTCAGTGATATCACAACATCTGTAGAATAGATATGGGGCCTTTGAAAGATAAATATGGATTCATGCTTTAAAAATATCCAAATAACTACGAAGGAGTTAAATGGAGAACCTTACTAAAACCTCATTAAAAATATATATATATACAAAGCTCACTTTACACACACTTTAAAATCTGCCCCTAATATTAACTATCTAAATTAAACCACTGAGGATTAATGATAAAAAATATATAATACTAAAAAAAAAAGCTTCACCCATTCCTCTCAGCGCATTATTTTTTATACACTCGCCGCGACAAACGATGACGTGATCTAACCTTCGGAAAAACGATATATATATTTTTAGTTCCCTCTGATTTCCTCTGATTACGAGTCGCCTTCCGCACCAACCCCTCTCTGATTTAATTCTTTTCTGTTGGGCTCGTCTTCTGAAACTCACAATAATATGCATTTTCCGGAGCGCGTCCTTATGCTGGTTAAATCGTCACAGCAAGGAGAAAAATAAATAGTTTAATAATAAGAGAAATAAGAACCCACCCCACTCCTCTTTACCTTCATGCCAACCCTACAGCAAGTCCTCGATATGAGTTAGATATTTTAAAACCATCATGAACTGTTCCATGTGATTACAACTTTAACTCTAGGGGAAATCTGGCAAATTAAAGTAGCAATGCATCTCTAACAGGCAAGTTTTGTTTTAACTGCAAAAAATATAGTCAAGAAGGGCGACTTGTAACGAGGACTCAGCTGTAACTTTCGATCGGTACCAAAATCGACCTCCCCGCCTCGTCATTAACCCCTTCAGCCCAGTGACGTGTTTTGCGCTTTATCTTTTCAACCATCTGATGATTTTATTCCACTTCGAGGGACATATTAAGCTGCGAATGGGTGAATGGACACTGTTTCATCACCCCGTCACTACAGATGGTCTCTCCAAGGCTTAAGAAAAATCGTCTGAGATGTAGAGGAACAGGAATAAGATGGAAAACACCTCATCGGCTCCAAGGGGTTAAGTTCCATTAAATAACCCCACAACCCCCATCGACCCGCCAAAGTTAATGAAACCCCAAGGAAAACGTTGCGTCACTTGCAGTAATTCCTCCGTCCCCTTTACCTCGTCCTCGTCCTCGTCCCCCAACCCTCCCTCCCCTCTGCTCCCTCACTCCAAGCCTCCCCTCACACTGTCACTTCCCCTCGCTCCTTCCCTGGTCATAAATGTCTGAAAGAGCAGTGAAGACCTTTGAAAATATCTGCTTAATCAGAATGTAAGAATTGTTGTTTATAGTCATGGCATACATAAATCAAAATTCTTCTCACATTTTTATACAGTCAAACGGATGCTAAATAACCTAAATATTTGTTCTCTTATTAATGCCTGGCTTTCTTCCTTGCTTCCTAAGATATAACAGACACCAGCTCTCCCTGATATTCTGGCCTTCACTTATGGAATACTAGAAAGCTGAGTGTAGAAACGATATTTGCGCCTATGACAAGACCGACGTCTCCTCTCAGTTCCTCCCAATCGATAATAGAACCCAGAACGAGAAGATGGAGTCTCGTATTATTAGTGGCTATGTGGGTCTCGTAACGCCCTTTTCTTAGCGACTTATTCTGCCTATTTCACCTCAGTATCGTCTTGTATGTTACTGATCCCAAAATTTGATATTAAAGCAAGGCAATAACACGCATGAGGATGTGAAGGTGCAGAAAGCAAATTAAATCGCTAAGGAAAAGGTGTTACGAAGCTTCCCATGCCACTTAAAATACATCCCAGAGTCTGTCCCTCCCCGTCCCTTAACCCTCTCAGTATGACGACGCCTCTAGTGGTTTGTTCTTACTACCTTCACGCGATTTTGTTCTGCTTGGGAAATAAATCTCGTATTGAAGAAGACGTCGTTTTTGACCACTTAAAGAGGCATTTCCTGAGTAAAACCAAAAAAAAAAAAAAAAAAAAAAAATCTCTTGGTGGTAAAATTACCTATAAGAACAAAGGCTTAAGTGTAATGAAGAGGTTAATTACACACACGAAAGGAAAAGAAATAAAAATGGTTTAAAATATGAATAATCTAATCCAACCCGAATCTCTTAACGATATCCAGGCCACAGAGTAGAGAGATCACACGGAAAACACGGCCTCAAATGACCTCACATTCTTGGGAGTTTATTATTTTTTTCCACACAAATATATAGAAGGAAAACAAAGCATAATTTATCTGCCGATCATTTCTTATTAAAGTTACCCCCCTAAGAAACCTCCAAGTGTAAATATATAAACTTGTCATTCTCCCCAATGCATTAAAATTTGAGATATAAATTCAATGGCATAAATATCAGTGTTACCTCCCCCTGATGGATTTTTTAGCATAATATGAAACACATATTTCGTTATGTTGAACTAAAATAACAAAGAGAAAAGAAGTACCATTAAAAAGCATCTTCTGAAGTTTAATGATAATTTTCCATGACGTATATTAATTTGTAGTAGTCGGTGTGCTTGGCTGTGTTATAGTGCAGATGTACAGTGTGGTGTGGAGACCAAGTCGTTCATTATCAAGGTAATATTAATTTCATTTTGGTTGAAGGAAGAACATGATTAACGATGATACTGCATGCTTTTTTATACTGCTTCTTCTGCTTCGTTTTGATTTCTCTTTTATTGTGGGATTATATTTTCGCTTGTATGGGTTGGTGTGAGCAGTGTTGCAGCATGAGCCAGAGTAGCAGTCAGTGTGGTGAGGGGTCGCCGCCCCCGTCTGCCCCCCTACCTCCTTGCATGCTTCGATGTTACTTAGTTCGCTGCTCACCTCTTACTATTGTTATTATTTCTCTCTCGGTTCTCACCCTCAGCAAACGTCCCTCATGGGTAGTACCCCTCTTGTTGTGAATACTTGCTGTATCTACTATATATATAGATATAGAGATATGTATATATATATTCTTAATTATGCTTATGTGTATATATGGGTATATATACATATATTATTGTATATGAATTTATGTATGTATATATATACATATTTATATATAATATACTTACAACTTCGAAAAAAAAACACGACTTGCTAACAAAAAATGTGGTTCAATTTGTTGCTGTGCTAAGCATGGCGGTCGCGGCTGTGCTGCCTCCTAGGTTTCAGGTGAGGCACGTCGGGTAGGCAGGCAGGCAGGACATGAGTAGTTACCATCACAACCATGCAGTATATTGGTACCACCACAGTCAAGCAATGTGTAGGCACTACAACACCTTGGCATCCAGCAGTGCGTAGGAACAATCACAATCAGCCAGTGCGTAGGCAATATCACAACTAACCTGTGTGCAGACGCCACCACACTCAGACACCAAACTGTATATCTGCCACGAAACCCAGTGAGTAGTTATCACGATTCCCAACTGTCAAGCAGTATATAGGCACCATCACAACCCTTGATAGTCCCCCACGTAGAATACTTCACTAGATAAAGCCTTTCCTGTACGGCACTATTTTTATTTGCAGCCAGTGGTCACTTCTCCCCTCGCCCTAAACTTGGCCTCTCAAGACAGTACTGAGACACCAACACAGGTGACCGTCTTCCCTTGAGACATGTGCCCTTAAGAACATCTTTCTAGTTAGTAAACTTCAGAATCTCTTCCTACCAAATTACAAAGTACTTTTTTTAACAATTAATCATAGCTTGCGGATGGGCTATAAACGAATTTTAGAGACAGCATAAGGGAACCAGTATGGCAGTAACGCATCGTGAAAGAAAGAGGCATTTATGATAAAAGGATAACACTTGCTTCCTCATAATATGGTTGAGTTTCCTTGACCCTTGGCTAGTTTTTCGGCAATAGGACACATTTTCAGCTAAGACTTAGTCTTAAGGATTGCATGGTGGATCAGAAAATTTAGTGGGAAAATAGCCAACAATGTTAATTTAAGTAACGCATCTTGCACTATAGGATACATCAGAAGAACATACAGAAGAAAAAGACAGTGACCACTATCCTGTAATTGGTATATATGAGTTTTCTTACAGAGAAGCTTTAACCTCATGCATCAGGTGACTTAATTCATTGCTTATTCTTGCCCTCATGACAATATCATTCATCTTAGCGGAGACTTTTCGTCGTGATGGGGTCAGTGAAATATATTTTTCGCTACCCTAGTTCGAAAAATCCCTCCTAACTTGAATTACATCCTCTGATCATGGGGGTGAAAGGGTTAAATTAGATAAGTGGCATATCTGTACGGCTATCGATCACGACACACGAGGGCACTGTGTGTAGTACCCTTAGATGGGACACGACTATCCCCCTCTCCCAAAGCAAAGCGGGGACTCTGCCTTAGGTGTTTACTGTATGTGTAGGCTTACCACTCTCATCTGGCCAGGAACCCCTCCCCAATACCCCTTTAACCCCCCCCCCCTTGGCCTCAGTAAGAGTTTCTGTGTGAATATGTACAACCCCTTGATAGACGCGGCGTTAAATCCCATTCCGAGAACGTAATTTTTTGGTTGTATTCTTCCCGCCGCAAGATTATTTATTTAGGTTGGGAGAGAGTCCTGGTAATGAAGGGGTTAATGAAGGCTTTATCTAACCTCTCCAACTCACTAATTCTCTCCTGAGCTGAATAAACTCGTCTGGAGTGAACGAGGATACAGTGAAAAATACGTCAACCTAGTGAAGTGCTTGACCCTTTCGCCTTCTACGGACGCTTTAAGCTATTTTTCACTCAGGCCACCACAAGGTGATTCTGTTTTGTTGAGTATAAAGTCTAGTTGTTAAAGGGCTGAGAACTACCTTAATGCCCGGACTTTCTTCACCTGAATAAAACGCTCGATATAGCCTGAATAAATACTCAAGTGTCCATGGCAGTGAAAGGATTAATCTGGAACCGAAACTGCTGGTGGTGATGGTTCTCTATGGTTCATGTTGTTGTTGGCTTAGGAGGCTTTCTGGCACCTCTTCCTTGACTGCTGATTTCTGCATATGGCACTTCGATAACCTCTTGTATGCGATGTAACCTCTGTCGATACTAACCCTCACGTGTTCGGGGTAGATATATTCGTCAGCCAATGTTATCCAGCTGAGAGTGAGGTATAGGAGCTTGATGATATTAATACCAGTAAAGTTAGCTTTCTCATGGTTCGAAAAAATGCTAGTACTCTAATTCAGCTGATGCCGGATTATGTCATTCAACTGAGAGGGAGTTGTTGGAGAGTGACTGTTAAAAATTTATATAATAATGATAAGGTATAGTGGGTAAAATTAAGTACTAAGAGAGATGTGCCAGAAAGTGTGCTAAGGTAACAAGAATACTAACCTCTGTGAGTGGAATTATTAAAACTGAGAGCGTGAAAGTGTGAACAAGCCCCCGTTTTTTAACAATTATTTCCGAAGCTCGGGAAGACAGAAAGCGTCTGATATTTTTGCATCGTTGCTGACTATTCCATGTAATGTGGGATGCTGGCTGATTACATGAAGCTATTACACGTGTTCCATAAATGACAAAAATTAGGGGCTTGCTTAAACCTTCGTGCACCCAGTTTTGATAGTAAGGATCTACGTCCCCGCCACTCGTCAGCCTGCAGCCGCGTTCCTTCACTCATTTTTATGTTAACCTAGAACCTCCCCCGTGACCTTATTATTGTTATTAATTTTTTATTGTTTTTGGATACCATACAAGCCATATATGATTTGTCGTTATGGTTATGTGTGTAGATTTTGTCTTTCGCAACCATTTTTTCAATCAAAAATATATATATATATGTTATTATGGTATGCCCAATGTTTTATTGATTCTTGCACTTACAGTAAATATTTTAGCATTGATACTGGATCCATAGCCTGCATTTTGCTACCCCAAATGTGGATATGCTGTCCATGTCAGATTCTTTTATCATCAGCTCCACCTGGTCCAGATGTTCTCACAGGCCCTATACTCCAGCCAATCCTTAGATATTTTATTTTCAACTTGATTTTGATCCTCTGAAGATCATTTGACCCTGGCTACAGTTGGTATTTCTTTAGTATATAGATCACACCTCACCAGGAGTTTAAGAATACAATTTTTACTTCCTTGAAAGTGATCACCCATTATGACTCCCATCTTTTGTACTGATCTTCTTTCGTACCATGTATAGAGTATGCATTATTTATTCTCACATTTTCCTTAGCATCAACTGTAGGTAGGTGAAGTGAATAACAAAAGAGGTTAGAGGTGCAAACAGAGAAGCATCTAACGAAAAGTTCATGCCCCTTCCTCCCTCTTGGCCCAGTAATCATGAAATTTTAAGTGAGACTAAAGTGGAGGAAAACAGTTGCATGGCCGTTGTTTAAACTGTCATGGGAGATTTCTTAGCACCTTCACCTTAGGGATTTATTTCACCTATCATACCATTATATCTTCTTGACGTCTTTTGATATTAATTCAGATTTTGGCAGTAACGTAAAAGAGGCTATCAAGGTGAAGTATGGTTAATTCAATTGCTGAGGAGATAATAAAAAAAAATATCCTTGTTGAAAAAGTACAATGTCCCTAGGTTAACCGCCCCCCCTCACCCTCCTCCAATACTTACCCATTTATTCTCTTCAGAGTGATGATGTATTTTTAATTTTGTTTTTGCTCCTACCATGCGATTTTATTCAACTACAGGGAAAACATCTTGTAGTAAGGGGCAAAGATTTATCCAACGCTTCTATATCGATTAAAATATATATATATATATATCCTAAGGCGAATAAAATCGACTGGTAGCAGGAAAAATGAAACTAAAATCACTTCGCCATTCTGAACGGTTAGGTTCCTCTCTGGTTAGGGAGTAAGGTCGAAACAGGAGGCTGAAGTTTTAGGTTCGATTTCTGGAGGTAGTCACAAACTGGAGCTCACCACTATGGTACTCTTATATATTCTTAAGTTTTATTAAATAATGCATCTCTAAACTGTCTCTATAATTAATGAAGTTCTATTTCAGCTCTGTTTGTGAGAATAAGAGATACATTTTGTTATTCTCACAAATATTAATAAAAAATATATAATGATTAATTTGGTCACTTAAATATCTTAGTTTTGTTTTGTTTAATGGTATGTATGGCAACTATTCATAATCTCTGTTCCTAACTCTCTCCTGCTTCATTCACACACTGGCCAGCTGGGGTCCATCTACCCTGCCAAGCCGCTGACACACACTCTGCTCTCGTCTCAGTGGTGATGGCAGGCAGATTTACCCCAGTGTAAAAATTTGACTCTATAAATGTTGTCAGTTCCAAATGGAGTTTTTACGTTGCTTCTGATTTTGTTATCAGGACCTGGACTCAGAAACAACTAACGACCAACGACATCTCGTAACTCTGATTTCGATTTGTAGGAAGAACAAGAGACATATATGACATCTGCTCACTCTTTTCCTTGTCCTTCCTACAGACACGTAGCTGTGATGTTTCCTTTCATAAACTAAGACTTGTTTTTGCAGAAAGAACAAGACTTGGAGAGATTCTACACCCTCCTTGTCTTCCCTGCAAGAACAAATTTGAGTTACGATATTGAGTTGATCGTAAGGGCGTCTGAGAATCCAGGCCGAGTTCGTTTTTTTAGTTTTTGTTGCTTTCGTTGTGGGTGTGTGGGAGGGCGTGGCGCCGCGGCCCCACAGCACTGTGCCCTCCACTCGCCGTTCTTATGTATTATATCCAGTTTGTCTTTTGGATGGTGTTATTTTTTAAACTCGCATCTTTGCCTGGATACTTAAAAATAACAAGAAATCCCTTATTGTCTCTTCAGAAGCAGTATTTTGATATCATGAGTGAAGATGGAAGAAATACCTGCTACATAAGCTATAATATTGCATAATACTTTGATATATAAAACAAGCAGTAAATAAGTTGTTTGAAATATCTTCTTTGTTCGAAAAGGAGAGTTAAAAATCACAAATTAAACTACCTGTTCTAAACTTGCAGAAATAACAATTCTACTGTCGTTAACCCTATTCTTGAACATGGTATCCGCCACCACACCCGCCACGTCCGAATCGGTGCCACTGATAGGTAAACTCGGTGACGGATGACAGTCTGATGTACAGTGTCGAAAACGAGCGGTGCCAGAGATACGTGGGATGTTATATGAGGGAGTAGACCTAGACCATCACTTAGTCTTTGCCGAGCTATTATTTTTTTCACCAACAGCTGTTACGAAGCGCTACACAGCTGCCTCCTTCCTACTTATGACGGAACAGGATTGATTTATGATTTTATAAATATATATTATATCTATATATATAATTTGGTTTCCTTCCCTAGTCATTAAGTTGTCTGAATTACACCCAAGTTTCTTTCTTCCCTCCCCCTTTCCACCCACCAAAAAGCTTTCTGTCATACCTTCACCCACAGCTCCTGATCAACACTTTATATACCACCCTCGCTTCCCCATTCCGAGAGGAAAACAATGAGCCACTCACTCGCACTCCTGCCTCGCACACCACACACCACAGCATCACACAGCTCATGCATTCCATTCATGATGGTGTGGACAAGTGTGATCCAGTAAGCAATGAACTACAAGTGGGGAAGCCCATGACGCTTTTGTCTCTCTTATCTTTGCTTGTGTGTCACTGTCTCTTGATTCCCGTTATGGTCGTCTCTGTGTCCTTCAGTGATATATATATATATTCCTTATTTTGTGTAAAATTTGCATTTTACGAGTGATTAAAGCGCAGCATGTTTGCACGCACACAGTAGCCGTGCTGAGTGTGTCTGAGTGCCTTGTGGTGCAGCCCCTCACTCTCAGGCTCGTGTTCTAGGTGACGGTGGAGATTTCGTAACATCTCTTCCTTAGCGTTTTTCTCTGTACATTGCACATCAGTATCCTCTTGTACGTTATTAATGCAATACTTGTGGATATTAAACAGATACAAGTAACACACAAGAGAATGTTAAGGTGTAATGATCAAAGTGTATAGCCACGGAAGAGATGTTACGAAGGCCCCTTTGCCAGCTAGAATACAGTCGCCACTCACACCTTGGCCTGCCCTCACCTCAACTCACCTCACCTCACCTCACCCGGCATCAGGCAGGCTGCGGCACCGGCTACCCCACGTGCTTTATTTTCATTTGACAGTTTATTCATGGTACATCATTTTAATATTAAATATTGACAAATTTATCTTAAGCGTTATAAAGAGTATCCATATAGAATGATAAGATTATATTAAGGTATTTTTCATTTAAACTTAAGTCAAAGAGTTATGGATAACCAGAGTTTTTTTACATGTTATTACTAACAAACCTCTCCTCCTGAACAGCATCTACTCCTTCCCTTTGGAATATCAGTAGCTCAATAATTCTTATGTCTCTCTTCCTCGACAACACAAATCAGCATCTGCAGTAATCATGAATTAAGTCTCCTTAAAGTACTCCAAAAGCTATGTATTCTACTTAACTAAGATGTTAATTTCAAAGCAAAATACATCGATGGTGAAATGGCTAATTACTAAGTGGATCATATGCGCTGTTGCTTCCTGCATGGTCAGTCAGTCCGTCACTTGCCTCTTGAAGCACACACACACGTTTCTGTGAGCGAGCGAGCGAGCCTCAACGTGTTGACGAGAGCGTGGAGGGGCTAAGTAGCTCTCGACTCGTACCCTGAGGAATGGCACAGGGGACGAGTTGATGTGCGTGTCCCTCTCTGCCCCTCTCGCTCCATCCCTCTCTACCCAAGACCTCTATCCTTCCCTCTCTCTCTCCCTCCCATCCCAACCACCATCCCTCTCTCCAGTCCCTCCCCTCCTTTAACAATCCTTCATTTCCTCCTTTTACCTCATCCGACCTCTCTCTCTCTCTCTCTGCTCCACTCGTTCTCCATCCCTTCCTCCCTCCCAATCACTCCCTCAGTCTCTCCATCCCCTTCTCCCAACCATCCCTCTCTCTCTCTCTCTTTCTCTCTCTCTTTCTTTCCTCCATTACCTAATCCCCCATCCCTCGATTCCCCTACCCGTCCCCCCTCCCAAATTCCCCTGTCTCCCTATTCCCCTCCCATCTCCCTCCCGATCCTCCCTCCATCTCCCTCTCCCGACTGTTCCTCATTTCCTTCTTCCTTCTCTTTTTTCTCTCCTTTTCTCCCTCCCTCCAGTCCGTCCTTCCTTTCCCTGTATTTGTCCTTGTCTTTCTCGTGAAGTTTGTTACCCCATCTCTCTCTCTCTCTCTCTCTCTCTCTCTCTCTCTCTCTCTCT
>JAGKTI010005482.1:0-14124 GCA_018397915.1 Birgus latro | reverse complement strand
TGCTTCACTTCTTAAAACGGGTTGATTAGATGATTAAGATGGGATACTAAGGAACTACAAGAAGAGACAGACAGACATACATACATCTCTCTCTCTCTCTCTCTCTCTCTCTCTCTCTCTCTCTCTCTCTCTCTCTCTCTCTCTCTCTCTCTCTCTCTTTTCTTTCCTCCCTCCCTCTCTCCCTCACCTCGGCCCACCACTCGTCCGAAACGGCTCACCAAGTTACAAGCAACTCGAAAATCACAGTAAAAACAAAGTACTATTTAACCCTTTGGCTGCCGAGTACAGTGTTCACCTTTCCTTCCTGCTAACGTCAAGCGATTTTAATTCACCCGAAAACAAAACCGATGGCAAAGAAAATAAAGAAAAAATACCTCTGAATTAAAGAAGAAAACACAAATTTAACGTTATGAACGAAATTAAAGCTTCCCTCTCTTTCCTTTATTTATTCATTTTTGATTCAGTTAATACCAGACGATTTTATTCATCTGAAGAGAATCCATCGCAGCTAAAGGGTTAAGGAAACGTCGAGAGTAGAGTAGGTTGTAAAGCCTTCCTACATCCGAACTCTTTTGAAAATGTTAAAAAAAAATAAAAAATAAAAAAAAGAAACAGAATACATTACTGCGTCTTCATTTTTTTTTTTTTTTTGAGCCAACAAGTTTAGCAAAGAATCAGTAATAAAGAAAATATTATTGGAAGAATTTAGGACAGGGTGAGACCAATTCATATTTTACTCTGGGAAAGAAAATTGTCTCTAAGCGGGTAATCTCTATCTCTCTATCTCTCCCTATCTCTCTCATTCTCTCACAGCGGCTGCCATGACATGTATCAGTGTTTAATTATTATCTTTTCCATTTTCTTTTATTTTTTGTCTTTGAATTTCCGTTTGACTGAGATATTCTAGTCAATGAGGTAAAAAAGCATGTGGTACTGTACTTATGGATTGCTGATAGTCTAAGTAGTGGTATGTGTTCCCCACTGCCCTCCCCTCCCCTTGCCCCGACCCCCATCCCGTATGCCCCTTACATCACTACCAGCACCACTTCTATTACCACCACTAACGCCACTCCACTTCACTGTCAACACTAATTTTCTTACTACCATCATCACATCCACTAGCACTACTGTCACACTCACCACCAAAACCATCATCCATCACTACCACCATTACTACTACTACTCTTGCTACTATCATCCTCATCACCACTTACACCGCTACTCCCACCATCGTTTTTAACACTTCAATACAAGGACGTCTTTCTGTAGTTTTTGCCATCTCCAGACGATTTTATTCAGTCAAGGAGGGCCATCTACTAACGACGGGGTTAATGAAAGTTGCATCTATTCAGCCTTCCTCAGAAACTCTTTAAGGAAATCGTCTGGAGAAAAAGAACGAAACCATGAGACGCCCTTGGGATGAAAACTGTTAAGAATTTGCTGACACCTCCATTGCCACTAGCATCCTCACCCTCAAGTTTGCTCTGTCTGTGTGTGTGTGCGTGCGTGTGAGTCCTCACATAGATTCAGGTGCCTTAGTCTTGAAATATTATGCACTCAAAATCCTCTATTATCCACTCAAACTGTCTCTAAAATTTACTGCATCTGACTCTAACTTCTCGCTTCTCAAACATTTCAGACTACACAAAGCCCTCTTTGAAATAGAGTGCTGTTCTCTCTCTCTGCCCTGTCACTCAGAAGATAGGCTTTATTTAGTCTGAAATATTACTTATATAGAGCTTAATTTGTTTCTCGCGTTCCTCGTCTACTCGTTTTTACCCACCTGTCACTGGATCGGTCAAATCAAATCATGCTGGTTGCTCTATGTTTCAGAATTAGTCTCAAGAAAAAATGTATTTTGATTATTATGTACTATTACTTAAATCTCACTCACTCGCAGCCTCTAGCTTTTGTGCAGGGGTTGCCAGTGAGGTTGTCAGTGAGGTTATAAAACTGCCAGTAAAGCTGTATGAATGCTTGTAAATATGAGGCACCATGAAAATTCACACCTCACTCACATGCAGCCTGTAAGCTTCTATTGTGAGGTTGCTAGTGAGGTTGTGAGACTGCCAATGAGTATATGGCACACTGAATACTCATCATTAGCTCACAGCTTCCAAACTGCCTGTGAGGTTGCCAGAGAGCATTAGAAAACACGAATACTCACACTTCACGCACTCACATCCCCCTGCTTCTGATTTGAGGTTGCCAGTGAGCAGGACTTATGAAGCTCTGGAATCCTATGTCTGGACTCACCGTAGTAGTGCATGACCCTCCCTCCAATCCCACCCCAACCCTGCCAGCTACCCACCCTCGCCCACCCCACACATACAATCCCCAGTGTACAAAGCATAAGGCCTCTAGCGTTGTGCATTATAGGCATATGTGTAAAAATATGAGTAATCATGCATAGGAAATTTTACGCATCCCTCCCTTAATGAACATCCCTCCCTACGAAATAGCAGTTTGTGGTGGCGTCAGACTATTTAAAAAAAAAAAGTCACAACCTTTCTACTGTATTCCTTTATATTTCAAAGTTGTCCAGCTTTCTCAAGATAATTTGAATCATGTCTACTTAAGTGGTTCAGTAATATGTTGAACCTCCCAGAGCCCCAGTACAGGACAGCATCTTCCTACATCCTCAGAACTGCCATAATGTTTGCCCATTAACCTCTACAGTTCTGTGACCTGTTTTTTTTTTTTACTATATTCTTGCTATCCCAGGCGATTTTACCTATCTGAGGAGGGATTTATAGTACTGAAAAGGCTAGAACCAAACTCTGTCAAATTCTTCAGTATGAGGGGTTCTTTCTAAGCACAGTAAAGTCGCCTGGGGAAGAAACGAAATATCTCTAAAATGATATCACCGAACTGAAAAAGGTTAATGCCAAACCTAACACCTTTTCAATCCCAGCCATTTGACAAAGCCACAAGTGACTCAGCCAAACAACAGCCCTGACCAGACTACAAAAAACACGTTGGTAAAGCCTTGACCACCGCGCCTCCTAGACCAATGTAGCTTTTGTTTTCCGGTAGATTAATTCGCCGTAATAATTTTGCAACTAGGTGTGTCATAGCGTAGAGAGTAAGTATTATCGCTGCTTAGCCTAGATGTGCGCCTCCAAGTGTGGTAAAAATGGTTAGAAAGCTTCAGTAGACGTAAATCTTAGAGATAAATGTTGTCCTGTAAAGTATTCATGTCAGTCGAAAGTGAAGTTTGAACCAGCTCTCTGAAAAGGACGCACATGAGGCGTCTTGGTATTCTGCAGTCACCGTACCTGAACAAGTGGAAAAATTAAGACATACAGTGTACTCGTAAGCATGTTCAAGGCAGAACACACTCTTGAATGTCCATGAAAAACATAAAGAGGTATGAAAATTGTCGCTGGAGATTGCCAAATGAGCGAGAGAATATTGTATATTGTTATTGTTTATAATGATAGAGTGATGACTTTAGAAAGGGAATAAGTATCATGTCAGTATATCGTCACCCACAGGCATTAACGAACTCCTTCAGTTCTGCAGTTGAGATTGACCCAACAGCCACATAGAAAAGGCCTTCAGGAAGTTCAGTGCGTGATCACTTGCTGTTAACTAACGTCCCTCCTCTTGCTTACCTCATTCTTGGGAAACACAGTTGACTTTTAACTAACGTCCCTCTTGTTTACCTCACTCAAGGGAAGGACACTTAAGTTATAACTAACGTCCCTCCTCTTGCTTGCCTCACGCGCGGTAACCACACTTGAAATTAAATAACGTCCCTCTTCTTGTTTGCCTTACCCGTGGAAGGACAATTAGTATAAGCTGATGAAAACATTACAATAAATCTTTGCCGAGAAACTAATTCACTTTCTGACAGGAATTATGCGTGGTTTTATGTGTTCCAAATGCCCAACCTTCACCTAAGGTATAACTCTGAATCGTGATAACATATAAGATAAATCAAACGTTAAACACAAGGGGAAAAAAAATCTTATGCTCCAAGGTTTCTGTAAATAAAGCTTTTCTAACGAGGATTTTAAAACGACTGACATAACCAATTAATCAACTTCGTATCTGCCACAGCAATAGTTGATCTAAGTACTGAAATAGTTAAACTCTAGCAAATTTAACTTGTCTAACTTGCCTAAACATCGGCTGCCATATGAGTGCGCACTAAACCTTAAACAGAACAATGTACAGGTTTTTCCCTAACTAACTCAGCCTAACACTTAGGCCAATAATGAATAGCCAGTGTGCCCTAAAGTGATAGCAACCACAGTAAATTCAGTGATAGTTAGCCACAATTATTTTAGAGCCTCACGCAGCGGTAGCACTTTGAGCACTTGGCACAGCTGCACACGCCAGGCTAGAGGACAGTTCTTGCATGAGCGCACCTCGTCCAACAGCACTTAAAATGAGGACCTCACATAATTTTGAGCACTTACCAACGAGGGCTGTATGTGATTAAAAAGAAGTTCCAAATTTAAGGTTTTCAGGGCCGCGCAACGACGACGAAGACAGACCCCACGCACCTCCCTGGCCGACGACTGAGGCATCAATAATACTCTCAGAACACCTCATCATGCCCTTACCGATGTCTAATAACCCTAAATTACTAAATACAAGTCATTACAATATAAGATACCCCTTCTACCTTTGTCCCCTTCTCCCTCCTCCTTCCCCCTCCATCAATTTTCCACCTCCTCTCCTTTCCCATTTATTAAATACCAATCAATATTCCATTCTTCTCCCCACAATCCTGAATGAAACCAACTCAGTGTATATATAATTGTAATCTCCCTCACCCCATCCCGAATCCAATTCCTCTTGTCTGTTCCCCCCTCCCTCCCCAAATCCCACTTTTTAAATTGCCTTAAGCCCCGTAGATTATACTTAAGCTTACAGATCAGGACTCAGATCCACAAACAAACTTTCAATCAATTGCCTCTCGTAAGTTGAGATTTGCTATGGCAGGAGGGACGGAGGAAGGGATAGTATCGATTCCCCCAGTGTCTCTCGTTCCTCCCGCCATAACAAATCGCAGTTACGAGAGGAAATTCATCGTAAGTGTGGTTTGTGAATCTGCGCCCTGTGTGCCCATCTCGCCTACAGACTCCTGAACGTGTCTTGCTTCTTCAGTTGAATGTGTTTTCCAGTGATGCTAACCCCTTGTACATTTTTTCTTAATTTTTTCTTCATTGTCTCGTAGGTGTGACTGTTCTGCTTTCACTCACTGTCTTCCTTGACATGGTAAATGGGTCTATGCCGACTACCAGTGAATCAGTTCCCTTAATAGGTAGGCAACCGAAGCTTTAACATGCCATTTCACCATCATCAAGTAGTCTTATCTTTTAAATACTCTTGATGCGATAATATTTTTTTCTCAAACTCGTGTTGAGCACCATTTGAACCTTTAGCACTGTTTCTCTGGCTTTCTCTCACACTCACCTTACCTCTCACTCTCTTTCCTCTTCCCATTCTCTCTCTCTCTCTCTCTCTCTCTCTCTCTCTCTCTCTCTCTCACACTGTACCTGTTTCTCTTCATAAAAGAAAACAACACACAAGTTGATTTTTTATTTTCTTACTCCACTTTCTGCATCTGATTATTATTTCAGGGGTTACCATCTTGCTATCCTTGACTGTATTCTCAAACATGGTGAATGATACCATGCCAACAACAAGCGATGCCGTGCCACTCCTAGGTAAAGCCCAATCTTCCGGGGTTCACCAGCAGCATATTATACTTTCTATGTTTATTACTACCACTATATATATCTACTTAAGAAAAAGGAGATATCTATATATATAAAGCATTCACATTCCTTCGCCACTGTACGATTGCTCGGCTCGAATTTTTCATATATATATATATTTACTAAACTGTGTTGTTCCATCCATTTATCGGGCCCGTCTGTTCCCTTCCCATCATCTCTCTACTCTCCCTCTCCCATATATACTTAAAAATATATATTGTCAACTCTGTACTGCATGTTAACCAACCGACCCTCCCCCCCAACCACCCCGCCAATTTAACCCCTCCCATTCCCACCCCATCTTCCCCACTTCTCTTCCGTTGCCATGCTGAGAGATAATTGGCGGGAGCATATAACCTCAATCTCAATTCTGAATCATGGCAACGGGGCTCCCAAAAGTGCCATAGTCATTCCATACTTGGACAACTGAGGGGGACGAATTCATATTTGACATAAATACATATTACTCTTGGTCTAATATAACAAAGTTCTTTAATTCGAAGGTCTCTGTGTCATCATTACAGCATCTTAACTTGTCTAAAAGACATCAAAGCTAATAAATAACGGAACTGACGTGCAAGTGACGCGCTAAAAGCATAACCAAAAAAAAAGAAAAGGAGAAGAGAAAAAATATATATGTCCCTGCCTTAACCCAGCTGACGAAAACCACTCCACTGCTGCGTACTTTGTATGTGGCGACTACTGTATACCCCCGCTAGCGTATATATACGTTCCGTTCCGTCATCCGCATCCTCACCATCACAGTCACTCTCACCCATCATCATTTTAATCACCACATGAAATAATGTACATACAAAACCTAAACATATTCATTGGCCCCTATGGCTGTCTGCCAGATTAAGGGCACTTCCACTAGGTAAAAATCTAGTCCTGTTTACTTGCACTCACTCAGGTGTGTTGATTAGAACTATGAATGAAGGAAGTGTGCCTTTTCCGGCCGGCAATCATCCCTCCACACAGTCTCCCAGCACACCAACTTGGAGCCTTAAGCTAGTTGTGAGAACACGAGTCCCGATGAGCGGACACAAACCAAGTGGCTGCTGGCACCCGCTACACCACCACACAACCCGCCCAAGACCACCTCGAAAGCCGTCCCTCCCGAAGACAGCTTTCGCGGTCTTAGTATGAAACGATCTATGTCTCACTGACTCCTTTGCCATCCTTGTCTCTTGCAGGGGTTACCATTCTCCTCTCCCTGACAGTTTTCCACAATCTGGTGACCGAGACGCTGCCTCAAGTATCGGACGCCATGCCTGTGCTAGGTAGACTAATGGCAGCAGCTCGCTCGCCCATCGCGCCGTAGCACACACAAGCGTCTGTGATGTGACCCTCGGAACTCTCAAGGGTCCAAATTATCTCTAAAAAGTCTTATCTTCACCATTACCTGTAAAAACTGCTCGAAACTCTCCCTGGTCCTAGATGATACCAGAAACTCTAAATTTTCACCAGTACCAAGTGCCATGCTTTTATCTGCATACACCACCATCTCTCTTTCAGTGGGTCTTAACCCAGACTTAGGATGCAAAGCAGCTGAGAGTCCGAGGATCGCGCACAGACCTTCTCTCTTAATTCGTGTTCTTTCAGGTGTCCGTAACTGTTGGTGTGTCACTTCGCTGTTTCTCCAGTGTCTTAAATACATGGATGATGGATGTCTTACACCTTTTAAAATACTTCCAAACAAATTGTGTCCTCTTGGTCTCTGATGTGTGTAATTCAGCATGGCAAAGAATAAATGAGCATTTGTAAACTAAAAATATAAATTAAAAACTAAAATCTAAAACCAAAATATCCATTCTGCAGACTTCCACCGTCCACTCTTTCACCGAACATCGCCGCGTAAAAACGGTACATCATAAATTACTCAACCATCATCAACGTACATGAAAGGAGAAAGTGTACTGATCATCGACCATTGATCCTTCCCTTTCCATCAAAGGAAAAAAAATATCCTTCCCCATCTTCTCTCCTCCTCTTGACCTATTTTTTGCCAAATATAAACCAAAATGTATAAAAAAAAAACTCATATCAAAAAGTATACATATCTATATATATATAGAAATAAGTTAGCTCTATTTTTGAAGTCGCTCCCCACCACCACCATATACCCTTTTTGAATACCTGTGCTCTCCTCTCCCCCCCTTTCACCTCCCCCCCTAAAAAAAAAAAGTCTTTCTTCTATGTTGGCTTCTCCCCCTTTTTGCCAGTATTGTTGTTGCGTTTTTTAGTTGCCAATATATTTTTCGTTACGTTCTTTTTTCAGTTAGATTTTTTTTTAATCTCACCCTTCAATGAATTTTACTGGGGGAGTTTTCAGAAAATGCCTTTGATGTTCTTTCGCCCCAACCTCATTCTTGGTTCTACCATTTTCAAGCCCAATCTATTTTGGTATTATTTAATTGCTGATTCCTCTCCTTCGATGTTCCTACCTCCCCATCATTCCCCGACTTTGCCGCCCCCTCCCTATAGGCCAAAGTTTAATGTAGGCTTATTTCTGAGACTCCTGGGGTGATGTAAGTTCCTCAAGGGCCTCTAAAAAAAAATGATAGTAATAACCCATCACCTGATTTTTAAAAAGCATTAATCACACCGAGGGACACAACCCTCCCCAAATCTCTTCCCACAAATCTGGAAAAAACTGAAACTTACAAATCCCCACTGACTCATTGATGTCATCCCCCCGCCTCCCCGAATCCCACCCCTTTTAGCAATGTTCAGCGAAGTCAAAGATGTTATTCAATGCTATATATATATCTGCCCCCCCCCCCTCCCAAAGCGCCCCCACTATCACCACCACCACCACCACCACTTTTCCCTCAAAATCAACTTTGACGAATTTTTGCCACCCCTTTTATGATTTATGCTCCCTGTGCTGTTGTTGCTTTTACAGGTGTGACAGTTCTCCTCTCCCTTTCTGTCTTCTCATTAACCATATCAGGGATTTTACCGACGACATCCGACGCTGTTCCACTGCTAGGTTAGAGGTTGAACGAGGGAGCGCAAAGGACGATGTGCCTAAATCTGCCGACCTCTTTATCTTATCTATATTTATCCTTTTTTGTCTTGAGGCACTATTGTGATGATGATGAACACCTAAGACAATAAGTTCTCAAGTGATATATTCCAAGCTCTTTTTTTTTGCTAACCTCCCCCACTTATTGTAATTATAAGTCGCTACCTCTATATTAGCTGCTATAGTTTTTTTTCCCTCTTGCCTATGTCATTAATCACAGAGAATTGAGTTTTACATTTTTCTAGCCTTGCAGCATTTTGGGGTTTCCTGTAGCTTTGCTGAGCCTTCAACTTGTAGAATTACAGGGGGTTGAACTGAAGTATTTCCGTCGCTCTGCATCTCTCCTCCCATCTCTCCCTCTCTGTCTGTCTCTCTCCATCTCGCTTCTGCACCATCTCTCATTCTGAATTTTGAAGCTCGTACGATATAGCTACTCTTTTATTTTATCCTCTCACTCTACCATCTTCAAAAGAAAGAAAAAAATATGCTTTGGGTCAAGTAGTCCATGTTAATCCGTAAGCTCCCCACCACCACCACCACCACCACTAGTCTCCCTCACCACCACCACCACCATCACCACCACCACAACACCTGTCCCCACCGCCCCATCGCCAGTATGTGATAATCTCTCTCCCCTCTCTCTCTTGGGACATCGGTGACTGGTCGGATCCGTGGCACTACTACCCCCCAAGGCGTGACTGTTCTGCTCTCGCTATGTGTCTTCTCTCAATTGATTAACGACACACTACCCCAAACCTCGGAAGCGGTACCTCTTCTAGGTTAGATGTGCTGCGAGATGACAGCTCTTCTCGGTCCCGTGCCATATATAACCTTTTGATTTTTCTCTCTTTCTCTGTCTCATATATAATCTTTTCTTTTTCTCCCCTATAATTCCTCCCAAACTTACCTCTTTATTACTCTCCCTATACCAGAATCCCATTTGCCCAGACGGTAGTGTTTACCTATATATATTATATATTCATGGCTACTGCATAACCCGTTTTAAAGACAAGAATGTTTTTTGCGTTTTGCCTCGGTCAATTTTGCCCTCTCTTTTTTCTCTGCATTTTCAGTCTACTGCAGATATACAAGCTAGACAGTTATGGCTTTCAAATAGCGGTCACTAACACCATTAACTAAATTACATTAACTCTAAAAAACATGGACATAAACGACTGATAGAAACGCCACGTGTATGCACTGTTGAATACCGGAGGCAACATCAGCCAAAACTCTAACCTTCTTTTTGATTTCCATTGCTATCTTAATGCACCATCTTCTCGCCACGAAGCTTGTGTCGTCCTGCCGGGCTTCTTCATCAAATATCAAATGTGTGATTAAAAAAAAAAAAGTATATATATTAAAAAAATGTAACCTTTACGCTCGCCATTGTGTTTCAGTATTTAATTATCTGGCAGGGAAATGACGATACATAACTTTGTCCGGCAAAAGACGATCTTTCACTCTTGCATGAATCTGTGTAACCTGTTTTTCATACGCTTGAATCATAATAACCAATTACTTATCTTACCTTTTGCAGTACATATACGGGGCAGATAAAGTGAGCCGCTTCACATAAACACTCTCCATCACAGCCCAAAAATCCATAACTTGTACTCAGCACTGACGAAACTTTGGGCTCGGCAGGTGTGGCGGTCATGCTGAGTCTGTACATGTACCTGGAGTACTTTAATGCGGTCACCCCCGTCAGCTCGCCTCTCCCCACCATTGGTACTTTAGCCATCACTCACAGATCCAGCTGCCCACCGCGGCCACTGGCATAACATCCTTGGCCCTCTGGGAGAAAGAAAGGCCTTTGCATACCAACACCATCACCTCACGGAAGCAAATTGCGAGTAGCTATGCGATTAGCCTAAAGGAGAGAAAGACCTTTGCGAGCGGCGCATCCCTAGAGGCCGTATTCTCGTCGGCTTAGGAGGCTTTCTTGTACTTCATCCTTACCAGCATATCTCTGTATATGACACGTCAGTATTTTTCCCTCTGTTATATATGCGGTCTATGTTGATATTTAAAAAAGCATAATTAGCATGCAAAATTCCATTAATGTATAATAAGCAAAATATATCTCTTAGTAAGAGGTTCTAGGAAACTTCCTCATCCCACGATAATTTGGCTCTTGTGCCAGTATGCTGGTGAACTTGTGAGGTTTTCTAGCACCTCTTTCCTGGTGATTTATCTTGAACGTCACACTTCAGTATTCCCTTGCGTGTTATTTATGTGACTTTAATATTGGCATAATTTGTATGGACATGACATGGCGTCCGGGAGTACAAGGATGAAGCTGCCGAAACCTGATTATCGTTGATACGTCTTTGTACTACCGGATGCCTTAGAGAAAATTACCGTGCCCTACGCGGAAGTAAACTGGCACGGAGGAGGTGCTGGAAGGCCTCCCCAGCCGACGAGAACACGGCCCCTGGGAGAGCCGCTCATGTCTCTCGCAGCCTCGGGGACCTGGACGGTGAAGAGTGTTGGGCCGAGAGGGCGGTGGGCAGACTGAGGTTCCTGTTAAAGCACTTTTTTTTATTAACAAGAGGGGTCGTTCACAATCTCCTCTTTCTCTCCTTGGTGTTTGCTCTTGATGTCGCGCGGCGGTCTAAGTCCTTTTCCCCTCGTGTGGAATTACCAGCGATTGTTACAGTAGTTCAGAAATATGAAAATAAAAAAAAAGTAGATCTAGTATGTACCAAAAAACAAGACTGCCAGTTTGATAGTCGTAGTATTTTTTGAGAGAACAGGGACACTAATGAATAGTGCAAAAGCAAAAGTGTCTGAGAGGAAACTTGTGCACAGCCCCTTAACTAGCCCGAGTGTTGTGTTGTGGCGTCTCACTAACTTCGCACTTTTAACACTTCCTTCCGTTTGGGCCTACGGTAGAGTAGAATTGTGGGCATGTAAATTACGATTCATTTAAATATTTCTTATAACTATCTCTTTAACTTTCTTTTTTGCTAACTAACTTATGTCAATATTGTCTTAGAAATCCTTAAGCTCATTTAATATTAACTAGGCTATAAATAAAGCGCCTAAACTTTCTATCATATATAGACATTGAGTTCAGTTTTCACACGGAATTTTTGAACATGCATTTATAAATTTACAGTCATTAATAATTTGTCTCACATGTTCATCTTATTTAAATACTTGGTTATTGTGAAAAAGTTTTACCAAAAAACACATACTATATATTTCTGTTCCATAACGTCTTACTGTGTCGTTTCTTTTTATATATATATTATCTCTAAGTGTAATGGTTGATCTCGGCCAGCTCGCCTACTAAACTGGGACTCCTTCTCCTCTAAACTCTCCCTCAACGCAACCCCTAACTAACCCGGGGCTAGAATCACTGACAAACTTCCGATCTCCTGCTCATATAACCTGGATTTATATTTGCAAGAAGAACAAGAGACAAGGGAAAGTTCTGCACCTTTCCTTTAACTGTCCTCCTGCAATGACAAATTCTAATTTACGTGAAGGCTTTGATCGTAAATTTGTTAGCGATGTCTCCGTCCCGACCACCACCGACCTCTCCGACCTGCTGCTGTCTAGGTCATGAGTCGGGCGGGTGTGGAACGTCCCAACACCCGCCCTTATCTGGTAAATTTGACCGAGCAAAGCGGTGACCCAATTTTCATGGACTGCTTCGACTTCCTTTGCACTTCCCCCACCCCCTCCCCCCCCCCCCCCCCCCCCCCCCCACTGTCCCCACAATACTCGGCCCTGGCCCCTGGCGTTTGACCCTAACAAGCGTGTGTCAGCCGTGCTTATGTTGTCTTCAGTATTTCCATAATTTCATCGATATCTCGAAAACGCAATGACCACTATTTGCAATGCATGAAAATACGAGTGCACCTTAATCTTTTCACACGAGTATAAGAGGACATACTCAAATGATCATAACTTTCTCGCAGGGGTTATTCCAGTGCATACTAAGACCAAATATGTTTAGTAGCTTACCTCTTCGGTGGTAGGTGAAAAGAAACCACAGAGTGCTGCCCAAAATGATAGACCCCAACAGCAGGCCTCACCCCTACTTGGTCTCTCGTGCATGCGGGGACACATCCAGCATGAAAAAACCATTGGATTGTATAAGCTTTGCGATCTAGGGACGCAAAAATACCATGGACTGGAACTATATATATATTTTCCATTCAGTCATTACGTACTCTGGTCCTTACGCGATCCAGACGTGTATAGCAGCCCCCATCCATTGACCTCCCACCCCCAAGCCCACCCCCACCCACAGTCCACCACCACCACAACCACATCCACTCCCCTCCAAACTCTGTGTGCCTGAAGCATGTTTCACTCAGATCAGCCGTGGACTTTTATTGTGTCTTGCTGACCAAGGGTAGCAATCTTGGCTTTCTTCACCTACGGCCAGACCAGGACAAAGGGCCGAAGTCTCCTCAGGGACACCCGCTTCCTCTTGTTTCCATCTCATATTTTGCATTTTGCCTCTTCTAATCGTCACACCAAGCACTGAAGGTGAATGTGACCACTGTATACTCTTACTGCATAGTACGGTTTCCATTTTAACTTAGGTTTAAGTCCAAATTATGGGAACGCGTTTTGCAGAGCAGGAAGACAAATCCTGTATAGACCAGCTTGTCTAGCTCTTCCCAGACAACGATGGCATTCCTTTCACCTCATCCTCTCTCACCTGATCAACACTCACGCTTGTAGATAGCTGTAACATTCGCTCGTTTGTCCTTCCACTACTACTACTACTACTACTACTACTACTATCATCATCACTGCAACTACTACTTCCGTTCTCCTCTCACGGGGCTACTACCATCCACTGCCATCATAATATTAAAACCAACTCTGAGACCTCATCCTGTATTTCCCTCTCTGTTTCATCTCTGTGTGTGCGTGCTTCTTTTTTTTCATACGCTTCTTGGTGCTTCTTTTCTTTATGCCCTTTGTCTTCAGTTCTCCTACGGTCCACTTATCAACTCATTCTTCATTTTCTTCTCCTCTCATTCTTCGTCTTCCTCACTCATGCTACTTGATCTTAACTTCTTCTTCCTAATGTTTCTCCTTATCTCTCCATATTCCTACTCCACTCCCTCATTTTCTTCTTCTTCTCTCATTTCCTTTTCTCTGTCTACCGCTTTTCCTATCCCTCTAATTGCATCTCCGTTTCCTAATTGTCTTCCCCTTCATCTCTGTGTGATCTATACATTTCCGTTATGCTTTTTTTTCTTTACTATCTCAAGTTTTTCCCCATTCTATCTATTTTCCTTCATTCAACTCTTTATTTTCCTTTTCCTCCTCTTCTTCTAATATGTATATTCCTTATCTAACTTAATCTCTCTTAGCTTTTACCTC
>JAGKTI010005481.1:31221-44825 GCA_018397915.1 Birgus latro | reverse complement strand
AAGCGGCTGTCGTAAACTGGGCCCACATTCTCGTCAGTTAAGGTAGCCCCCTAACGCCTCTTCCTTGGCAGTTTATTTCTACATATATAGATGATCGTTATTAATTACTTTGCTGTTATTTAAGTAATCTGTCTTGGTAATGAAAAAATAAAAACTGTTTACAAGAGAGTAGCAAGATGCAGAAAGCAAAATAAATCGCTAAGGAAAAGGTATCAGTTCGAGCCATGGTAATACTTCATCCTTAGCGATACATATCTGCACATTACCCTGATGCAAAATGGACCTATTTCAACCACATACGTAACACACAAGGGAAAGCTGAAGCGTAATGTACTAAATAGATCGCTAAAGGAGAGGTGCTTCGAAGCCTCTTATGCCACCTAGAATGCGTCCTGTAAGCTCAAGAATGTCTGTTAATCTGCTGTAATACCAGAAGCTCATCAGTGCCATACAGATGTGGTGTTGTTCAGTACTGTGCTTTACCATGCTCTTCCCTTAATAATTATGTCTTTTTTTTTTTCTTACATCCCAAAGAGGATATGTTTTAGGCTCGTTTTGTCTGTCTGTCCATCTGCTTGTCTGTGTTCTCAGAATAAGAGAAAACTATTGAATGAAAATGCACAATATCTGAAATAACTGAGGACCATCGTAGGAACAAGTGATTAAATACCGTGCGAAAATACTAAAGTCTATCTATCTATCTATAGCCCGACGCTCTAATCCCGCAAAGGGTGGCCGCAGACAAAACGCCTCCATTTTGCTCTGTCACCCACCATTTGACTGCCCTCCCACCAACTTACTCCCCTCTCCCTCATATATCTCTCAACGTCATCCCTCCACCTCATCCTCGGTCTCCATCTCCCTCTCCCTCCCTCCACTTCACCTACATACACCCTCTTAGTCAGTCGTTCATTCTCCATACTCTCCACATGTCCAAACGACCTCAATGTATTTCTCCTATTTTCTCAATCACATCCACATCCACCCCACAATGTTCTGTCACTTCATTCATCAACCTGTCCCTCCATGTCACTCCACATGCTCCTCTCACGTAACTCATTAAAGTCAAGGTCATGAAGTAAACACGGAATCACTGAATTATACATATCTCACAAATGATGCAAAACAGACATGAGAAAGGCAGTTCATTTCGTATTATGGTCCTGAGGTATGACCTTTAACCTTTGTCAAGATGGTGGTGCCTTATCGGAGGCATGCTTTGTCTGAAGCTCTGTCTAAAGCTCTTTTTGTTCTGCTGCCACCTGATAATCTCATTCAGGTTGAGATACTTCTTCCACTGGAGGAGTAAGGTATGGTTTCCATTACTTCATTACCAGAGATGGTGTCGCTTTAATATAACTATCTGAAGGATATTAGGAAAAAATAACAAGACATAAAAGAAGGCGGCTTGGATTTGTACTCAATAAAGCTGAGAATTTGAAACTGCCACCAAAGGCAATTCTGTCTTTAGAAACTCAGGGATGACGAGTTTGCTCATGAGTATCCAGTGAGTGTCGTATCGGTTTGAGGTGCTCAGCGTTTTCGATGACCCTGTTGATAAATAGGATACCTTTAAACATATAACTATGGCAGCAGCTTAAGAATGTGTAGTAAATTGCTTGAACTTTGGGGGGGGGGGGCACGTTTCACCAGGGGCGCTGGCTACCATGGATGAGAGTCGTGATACCAGACTGACTGACGATCAGAAGCTGCACAGATTTCTATTTCGTCAGATATAAGAGTTTGCAAAGAAAGGACAAGGAGAGGTATGTCAGGGACATTGCCAAGAGGGGACAAATTCATGCAAATGGCCTTCGACCTGGTTCTTTGGCCTTGAAGAAACTCTGCTCCAGAACCACCTCCTTGGTTAACTCCGTTCGATTAGAGCTGAGGGACGGTTCGTGTCGGAGGCAGATGAGTGCAGGGCTCGATGAGCTGAATATTTTGGCCAGTTGAATAGGAAAGGCCTCATTTGGAGAGCATCTGTTGGATGATGTACAACGGCTTGTTGATGTCCCACCAAACAAGGATGCCGCACCTTCTCTAGAAGAACTCAGGAGAGCTGTGGTTAGACTGAAAAGTGGTAATGCGGCTGGTACTAATGGCATCCCTGTGGACCTGGTCAAAGCTGGGAAAGAAGCTATGTTACAGTGAATGCGTGCAGCCATGGAAACCGTTTGTCAGACTGGTATCACTCCATCTGACTGGACAAATACTGCATTAATCCCTGTCTGGAGAGAATAGAGACCAACTTGACTGTAGCACTTCCCATGATGTTACTGTATTTTGTGTGTCGAGCAAGATTCTTGCTCATGTACTGTTGATACCAAAATGAGACCATTTACAAAAATTTCAGAGGCCTGGGCAATCCTAATTCACACCTAAGAAGTCTATAGATGACCTGACCCTGGCACTCTTACTTCTTGAGGAACGCCGATCGGAGTTTCAGCCTATATTCATCTCAAGAAAGTATTTGGTTTGGTGAATCGGGAGGCATTATAGGAACAATTGCAACTCTGTAGGGCTCACACAGGAATTTTTTGCCTCATAACTGACCTGTATTCAGACACTGAGACCTGCCAAGAAATAGGCGGCCACACCAGATGTAAAACGTATTCGATCGAACAGGGTTGTATTTTTGGTCATTTTCGGCTACATTGAGCTTTTTTTTTCTTTTCTTTTTTTTAGGGGAAGGAGGGATGACTGGTACCCCTGGTAGGAAAGTTCATGACAGTTTCAAAAGGGTACGACTTGCCAATAGCTGTGAAGAAGAAAAAAAAAAGTTGTGGTAGTCTGTTCCTGCCCAGCGAAAATGTTTTTGTTTTGCTTTTCTGTTTGTTTTTTTTGCTGTATCTGGCTCTTTTGGTGAAAAAGCCTGAGAGCACTGTAAGGCAAATTTCAAGACAGTTTCAAAATTGTATGACATACCACGATTGGTTCAATAACTGAGAAGAAAACAAAATTTGGTGCTCCTCAGGCAAGGAAATTCTACATACTACATGGAGCAAGAATTTTACACGCCAAATTGCGGCTGAAGTAAAGTGTTCTCACTCACTTGACTCGATCAGTTACGTTTTAAGATGAGAACATCCAATATTTTTCCAGTAAGTTCTGAAGCAAGACAGGGATGTGTCCTTGCCCTCTCACTTTTCAGCACGTGCATGAATTGGGTACTGGCTTAAGCTATGAACTGGAGCCTCTATGGAGTGTCGATTGGCATTTAATGGTTACTAATGACATTGCTGATGATACAGTTATCCTGGCGGAATCACTGAAGGCATCCTTAAATACTCTCATGGTACTTCACGAGGTGAAACCGCTAGAACCAAAGGTGTCCTGGACCAAAACTAAGGTTTAGGTATTTGGTGGTGTGTTGTATGAAACAATAACCTGTTGAGGCTTGTGATGAGGACAGAGGTCTTGGAGAGATTCGCATATCTTGATAGTCTGCTCCATTACACTTGTAGGTCGGGTGAGATCTTCCGTCTCATAGGTCTGGATTATGACATTATGGACTAATTCAGTGCACGTTGTCGTTGTTTGTGTAGAAGGACGAAAACTTATATCGCTGTCATATTTTATGGTTTTAAGACTTGGACACTAAACATTTCTTTGGAGCAGTGAATGAATTCCTTTGATACGAAGTGCCCTTGCAGGATCATGGAGTATTGCCGGCATGACCAAGTGTAAAATGATCACTTACTCCATAAGAGTCAGTCAAGACCTATTACCTACAGAATACATGAACGCCAATTCCGGCTGTATGGGCACATGGCTCGTCGCCCTGAGATTAATTCTGCTCATAATGTGGTATTTAAAACAAATCGGAATGGAGGAGACCAACAGGAAGACAGTAAAACTCACTGCTGGAGCAAGACGATCGTTTCTGTCAGGAATTACGTAAGGTGGGAAGACCCGCTGCCTGGAAGCTTGCACGGAGGGATCCTTCGTGGGTGAAGGCGGAAACTTAAAGGGCTATGCACTGCCGCAGCGTACATTGAGGGGCCAATAGTCGTGTCGCGGTTTTGTCCGAAGATTAAATGCAATTCGTGAAACAATTTGAAATCCCTATTCCAGACGGCGGAATACTCCAGACGTGTAGCTCGTTGGCGTATGTTTTCACCAAATTTCACGACACGACTATTGGCCCTCTCTGTACACCCCACGTGAGTGAATGAGTAACTGTACGAAGATAAAATTCAAAAGTACCCGAAAATTGTTGTGAGTCTTGCTGTCAGGTTGGAGGGAAGAGAAGAGATAAAGGATTGTATGATGAGGAAGTGAATTTCGAGAGTAGGAAAAAGTGCCCGGGTAGAATAATTCTGATGGGAGGAGGCCATCATAAAACGTCTACAACCGTAACACCCCTACAGTATTCAACCGTCTATTCACCAGACTGTGTCCTTATGGGTGCAAACGGAGCCTGTGCAAGTCTCGTGGTCGGCCTGGTAATGAAGTATGGAATCTTTATGTTGAAATCTTGTCATGCAATCTTTCGTCTTATCTCGTCCTGGGAATCAAACACGAGACCTGTTATGTTGGATTCATTCTTCTAATCTCAAGGCACTGCGTACCTGTAAGACACACGTTACAAGAGCTTCAGCAAGAGCCTTTATAGACTACAGTGATATCTCGTCACCGCTTTATAGTGAAGGTGTAGGCGGGAGTGGTGTGCGTCGATGATGACGTAGAGATGACGTAGCCTCGTGCCGCGGAGAGGGAGGAAGGAGAGGGGCATGGCGAGGTCCTCTCCTCTCCGGAAGTTAGATGCGAAAATAATCTAATTATCTGGCGCCAGTAGAGTCACGCCCGGGATTTGGATATGGAGTCGGTTAGCGAGTACCAGGATGTTCTCTTCACTACGATGACGTCCGGGTTAGTGAGATCCTGTTATCTCCACATGATTTTTATTTGGGCAGTCTCGTAGTAAAGGGGTTGGAAACGATCCCCTATTACTCTCCTCCAAAACAAAAAATGAAAAGAAAAAATGAAAGAAAGAAAAGAGGAAAAATAAAACAAAGGAAATAAAATGAAAAACAAAAAATTATGAAATAAAACAAAGGAAATAAAATGAAAAACTAAAAATTATGAAATAGAATAGGAAAAAGAAAAGAAAAAAGAAAACAAAACTGTTATTTTTCTGCTACTACCACCTCCAGACGATTTATATTGACCTTTGGGGGAAGCCTCTCGCAGTGGAGGGAGTAAAAACGATCACCAGTAACACTAAGTTCCCTTGACTTACTCGCAGCCGAATAAAATCGTCTGGCGTTAGCTGTAATAAAAACACTACCATGAGAGGGCTAAAGGTAACAGTCTTAACTCCCTCACGCTCCTATTTCTCGTTCTCAGCCGAATAAAATCGTCTGGCATTAGCTGAAATAGAATACGAGAGCAGTTCTGACCATGAGAAGGCCTACATTCTTCCCCATTGCAACGCCTCCCCCGAAAGCTGAATAAAATCTTTCGTTAGTTATCGAGTACCAGAATATCCTCTTCACTGCTTCTCCGTTCGTTATGCAGGGCGGTCCAAATATAGCGCGCCACTTCCACTTTACCTGGCCATTTGTGTGTGTGTGTGTGTGTGTGTTGCTGGAACGGCTCGGGCAGCGTTATCAGTGTGTATCCTGCGTCATTTACTCATTTGCTGGTCCCACTTTACACCCATCCCCACATCAGCAGTCTTAGCTGTCCCTCAAACACATAATATACGGCCAGGTGAGTGTCTAGTGGAGCGCTATTCAAGGACCAACCTGTGTTTTGTTTTGGGGAATCAATCGCAGTGAAGGGGTTAACAACAATCTCCATTAATCTACACACACACACACACACACACACACACACACACACACACACACACGAAAAAAATAAAGATAACTAGTGAAAACCTTCCTAAAGATATTGTTTATCCTTTTTACCCATAGGATCCATCTATCTGTCTACCTGTCTTTGTCTACCTATCTGTCTGTCTGTCTATCTGCTTATCTACCTTAATATATTTTACCTACAGACGATTTTCTTTTGGGTCAGAAACGGTGTCAATTAATTTCCGCTATAGCATAAAAAAAAAAAAAAAAGTCGTCAGGATATCCTCTTCCACGCGATGACGTCCGTTTATTCTGCTGCTCCTTCCCTCCAGACGATTTTATTTATGCTTGATGCATCCAGACGATTTTATTTTTATTCATACCACCTCCAGACGATTTTTTATTCTTGCCACCTCCAGACGATTTTTATTCATGCCCGCTCCAGACGATTTTTTAGCCATGCCACATCCGGACGATTTTTTATTCTTGCTACCTCCAGACGATTTTTTATTCTTGCCACCTCCAGGACATTTTTTATTCATGCCACCTCCAGGCCATTTTTTGTCACCTCCAGACGATTTTTTTATTCTTGCCACCTCCAGGCCATTTTTTATTCATGCCACCTCCAGACGATTTTTTATTCATACCACCTCCAGACGATTTTTAGACATGCCACCTCCAGACGATTTTTTATTTTTTTCCACCTCCAGACGATTTTTTATTCATGCTACCTCCAGGCGATTTTTTTATTCTTTGCTCCTTCCAGACGATTTTTACTGTATTCATGCCACCTCCAGACGAATTTTTTGGTCACCTCCAGACGATTATTAAGTCATGCCACCTCCAGACGATTTTAAGTCATGCCACCTCCAGACGATTTTCATTTTATTCTTGCTCCCTCCTGACGATGTTTATTTTTTTCTTGCTCTTTCCAGACGATTTTTACTGTATTCATGCCACCTCCAGACGATTTTTTATTCTTGCTATCTCAACGGCTTGCATCCATCCTTGCTTCCTTCAGACGATTTTTTCCCTCCCCAGACGATTTTTTCTCCCAGACGATATTTGCCTCACTTTACTACCTCCAGACGATTTTCATTGTAGTTTTGAGGCCTCAAGACGATTTTTATTTGATTATTATGATTTTTATTTTGCTATTGCGCCCTCCAGAGGGTTTTTTTTTTTTTTTTTTTAGCTTAGGTATCTTTTAATGCTGCTATTTTTTTTTTGTCTTTGCCCGCTCCAGATAATTTTTTTTTATCCTTCCACCCTCCAGATCATTTTCATTTTATGCTTGCTTTCTCCAGACGATTTTTTGTAGCTACCTCCAGAGATTTTTCTTCTTTCTTGCTCCCTGTAGACAATTTAATTTCCTTCTAGCTCCCTCCAGACATTTTTATTATGGGTGAACCTCTGGCAGTGACGGAGTTAGACACGACTACCATAAAGCCCCTCCACGTATCCCCAGTAGCTGAAAAAAAATCGTCCCACAGCCAGTCAGCGAAAACCAGGAAATCTTTTTCACACCGATGACGTCCACCAGACCATTTTTTACTTCCCCTCATTAAATCCGGGTCATGTCCTTTTTAGTCTAAGTTTTCTGCTGCCAGACGATTTTATTCATCTTTGGAATAACCTCTCGTGCTGACGGGGTATATTAAGGTTCTGTCTAACCCCTCAAGCTCGAGAAGGATGTGCTAAGCTGAATAAAATCGCCGGGAGATGGCTAGAGCAAAAATAGAAACGACATCCCCGAGGACAGAAAGAGAACCAGACAGATAGAGACAGACAGACAGACAGACGGGGGGAAAAATCGTCTGCAGAATTTTTGCGTGAATCTCGAGGCTGTTTTTCAATATTATAACAATCTTTTTTTTTTTTTTTAAATTCTGCCACAGCTGCCTCTAGACCACTTTCTTTGACCACTTCAGCTGGAGACCATTTTTTTTTTTTTCACTTTTCTCCAGCTGAAGTTAAATTATTGTATCAACATGAGACGGCCCATTCTATACCATTATCACTCTAACCTTGCCTAAAATTGCTATCTCTCCACCTTGAATGCTGAGCTGTAGCAATAAATTAACACGAGTATAATGCTGGTGATGAAGCAGTGTTATGGAAAGGATGTAGAGCCGTATTGGTGTCTTTCTCTGCCACTTAGCTATGTTACTGTAAAAGGACGAAAATCTAGGTCAGGTGAGAGTAAGGAGGGTATAGTGAAGGTGTCGACGAAGGCTGTACCTAATACCTTCACCTGGCCGAGTCTAGAATATGGTAGAAAAAAGTCATCGTGGTGGAAAATTATCTAATATAAACTCCAGTGAAAGGCTGGTGGGGTCACTCACCATCTACACACTTTAGTTAGTGCAACTTTCAGGTGACTATAGACTGAATGACAAGCCAAATGATTTCGAGTCGCCCAGGAAATCATTTACTTCGGTGGGTGGCAAACATATAACCAAATGATGCATAACAGTGTAGTGAGTTAAGATAATGTCTCATAAGGACTTATATCCGAGGTTAGGTTAGGAATTATTGCTGACCTAATATCGCTCAGGAGATAATAAGTGGTCAATGTTGCCTTCACTGCCTTCTGTATGCTATTTTTACACCAGGCACAACGTTTGATTTTCACAGGAGGATCATTATTTTGTTATCCTTCATTTTACTCTAACCTAACTTAACCCAACCTAACCTAACTCACTAGAACACTAACCTATCCTGATACTAACCTAGACTTTCCTGGACAAGAACAAGTGCAAAAATGGTACGGAAATCAGCGGCCCGGGTCTCTACGCTTATGACGGGGCAGAAAAGGATTTGGTGGCAGACAGATTGTACAAACCAGTAAATGATATACTGTTGTCTTGCCTCGTCTGGGGTCCCGCATGCGAGTGAAGGAGCGTTACTTTATAACCTATTTTATGGAATGTATTTGACGGTTAATGCAACGGAGTAAAAGAGACACGAGAGGATAGGCAGTAAAGACGGTCAGTGCAAATAAAGCCATTTAGTTTCAAGGCCTTGGTCAACGACTGCGAATGGGTTGCGTGAGAAATGTGGTTTAGTGATTCATGTATTGGGAAACATAAAGTACACAAAGTACACAGAGGTAAACACAGGAAGACTATTACATACACGAATACTGAGAGGGGGGAGGGAAGGAAAGAAAGGAACAGATTGATATGAGATCTTAGTTCTTTCAGGGTCTTTGGTTATAAGACAGGCAGTGATTAAGGTAACTGTTCATTGATTTCACGTAACATACGACTTCCTCATACTCTCAAAATCCTTGTAGCTGAAGTCGGCAGAAAAAAAAATGAGAAGAATAACTATATAGAAAAGCAGACATTAAAGTCAAGATGATATGACTCTCTGGGGCAAACTGGCTAGGAATGTACTGAAGAGAGATTGGGCCTGTGGAGAAGTGAGGTACCTTGGATACAGTTGCCAACACCGATAGCTGGTACAGGGGCTGGCACATTTTGGTACATGAGACACGAATGTGTATGTTCACTTCGTAATTTCAGAGTGTAAATAGGCTACCAAACTCCTTTATAATGGTGAGAGCACTTATACCGAGATTAACCCTGTTTTCATGAAGCTAAGGTCCAAACCTGAAACTGTGGAACTTCTAGCAAGCAAGCTTACTAAAGATTTTATTGTCCAAACCTGAAACTGTGGAACTTCTAGCAAGCAAGCTTACTAAAGATGTTATTTTAGCTAAAAGTAGAAGTATGCCATCCTTCTTGCCCGGTGAGAATGCGCACTGTGAAATGATCTGTCTTCTTTCAGTGTGTGCACAGAAGAGGGACTTTGGATGCTCATCCAAATCATGACTAGTCATAATTTGAGCTCATATTTTGTGCTTGGTTTGGGCATTTGGGGTTCTATTAACAGTATGCTGGCCAATTTTTGGAGAAGTTACGTAAGCAATACATATTATACTTACACAATCTTTCTAGTGATATGTGTACGTCTGTGTAGCCTTCATAATTTCAGAGATATCCCAGTTTTGATGCTCGGAGTGGCGCTTTTTTTTCTTTTTTTTTTCATTATGGTTGCGAAATCTGAAAAAGCCACTTATGTTTTTCATAAGCTTTCCAGCGATGTACAAGTGCCGCCAGCCATTGCAATCCACCCTCCTCTGACCATCCCATATACTGTATGTGGCGGCGTCGTAAGCGCCACCACCACAGTTGCCTACCATACATTTCTGCACTGAAATTCAGGATTTGTTCTAATCGATATGGCTCCTGTAATGTATGTACAGAGAGTTTGATGACAAACATAAGAATGATGATATATAAATAATCGTGCTACAGAGAAAATTTGCCTCTATTCCTCAGCCACTCTTAACCCCTGTCAATCCGATGACGTTTTTTACTATTTATTCTCGGTCTCATCTGGCGATTTTAATTCAATTATGGGAGATTTATCGAACTACTGGGGTTAGATACAAGCTTCATCAACCCCCTCCACTAGCGTGGTGTTCACCAAATCGGAATAAAACCGTCTTGTATCAACAAGACAAAAATAAGAAATTTTTCATCGATCTCAAGTGATTCAGTTGTGAGGCACGAAACACGACATAAAAGTTTCAATGGAAGCTTTACTTGTTGCTAGGAGGGACACGGAGGGGAGTGACGGGATGTCTTTAAGTTAGAGGAGGGAATGGATTTGCTCAGCATTTAATATTACACAAATTATCCAGTACTGTTACCCTTACCTCACAATCTCTTATTGCATCTTGGTTTTCTTTTATGTGGAGGGATTTATATTATGTGTAGCAGTTATGTAGATGATGTTTTAACAGGGAAATAATGTTGTGTTTGCAAGTCACTGCGCAGAAGAGTAATTACCTGTCCCCGCCCCGGAACAGCTTGGGGACGGGTATTGTTTTCCCTCGGTTTGTCTGTTTGTTTTTCTGTCTGTCTGTCTGTTAACAACTTTACGCGAACACAAGTGGTGCGATTTTTATTAAAAGTACACGGATGATGAGCTATGACCTTGTGATCACCTGATTAAATTTTGGGCCAAACTGGGCTAAGGCCCAATCTGTAGCCCCCCCTCCCCCCCAAAAAAAAATCTCTAACTCCTGTCAAACTCGTCATATCGACATGAAACCAAAACCTAAATGTGTGTTTTTTTTTTTTCAAATCTACATCCTATAACATGCTTCATTACATCAGCGAGGTCACCTCTCAGTTAGCAGTAGGGGGGGTCAGTGTCAGGTGGGTTAGGCATAAAATTTCAAATGAGCATAAAATCGTCAATTTTCTCCCGATTTACTTCAATTTGATATGTGACATCTTTGACTAGATATCCTGTTGTGTTTATACGTCAGCACTAAAATGACTGCCGGGGACGGGTTGGCTGTACCTTGGCACCGCTTCTCGTTTTAGTTCTTTGTCGAGGGAAGAGTTTCCCTGGAACGAGGAGTATCATCTGACGTTAGCCAGAATAAACTTACATAAAAACAAGAAGGAGTACTCAGAGACTGCATCATCCACGCACTGATCTAAGGATCGAGCATTTTGCGTTGCCCTGTGGCCTTGACCCTCTGCCGATTCTACTCAGTATCGAATTGCTTCATTCTCGCCTGAATCCTTAATCGTTTCACTAAGCCTTGTCCAAAGTAGACTGAAGCTTATTCAGTTTACTGAACTCTCTGACCGTGAACTTCGACCTGTTGTTCTCAAAATCGAATCTCTTCATTCATCCTTGGCTGACCCTTCGTCCTTCCAGCAAGTTTTAGTCCGAATCGAATTTTTAAAAAAAGGCCATAAGGTAGAACACCTGACCTTGTCCTGTGGCCTTGATCGTCGACAAATTGTTTTCAAATCCGAATCCCATTACCTGGAACCTTCCACAAAATTTGGTGTAAATCGAGTAAAAGCTGTGTAAGATGGCTTTGCTATGTGATCATGGCTTTTGACATACTGTTCTTAAAAACAGTAAGTCAACTCCTTCGCTGACCTTAACCCCTCCACCAGGTTTGCTTAAAATTACATCAGTACTGTTTCACATTCATTAAATCACAGTCATACATGGGTCGAACTTTGACCTTGCCCTTTGTCCTTGACCTTTGATTCTTCTCAAAATTCGAATCCCTTTGTTCCTGCCACACCTTTAGTCATCCGCCAAATTTGGTCTACATCAGATCGGAATTGTTTAAGTTGACCTTGTCATGTGATCTTGACCTTTGACCTATTCTAAAAAACAATTGGTCATGTTTGGAACTGTTTTAATTATTTTCTCAAACACACACACACACACACACACACACACACACACACAGGGTAAAAGATTACATTCTGTGGCTGTCAGTAGCATATGGGTGTAAAAATTTTCTTGTATGATCATAAAGCTAGCCTACCTTTATGAGGGAAGAGGGAATCGTCCAAACATTTGGAACCCAGACAAGGTTCACTCATAAGAGATACATTACTAAGTCTGTGCCACATATTATTAATATAATATTATGCACCTAGTTCAGTGCAAGTATGTGCACATCATGCCTGAAACTAGCAGCTTAAAAATATATCTCGAGCACTGCTGCATCAGTGCACACATGCTTCACCTAATTTGACCGAAGTTAAGGCACCGTTACCAACCTCAACTATAGACGCCACTATCTGACAAATATAATTTCACAGGTATTGCAGCTATATTTGATATGGATGCAATTTGCTTTCAGAAACTAATTTCAGCCACTACATGAGCAATGGTACCACATACGTGGTAAAAGCAAAACACGGGGTCAGTTGGTTCTATGCAAACACAAAGGTGCCACATCTACCTGAATAAGTCAGCCCCTGTACTAGCTACAAATGCTGGTAATAGCACAGTACATCAGGGGGGGACAGTGCGTTATGGAAGGAGGAGGGTGGAAGGGAAGTCGTTACAGGGTAGGTTGGAATATGAAATATATAGTTGTCAAAGAGATTGTATGGTCTGTATGATTCAATTACATTTAACATTTGATGCGACTAGCCAGATGATTCGTAAGTCAATGCCAGTAACAAAGGACATGTTGTAAAGCAACAGTTATAAGTAGTTACAGAATGTTTCTCGGATAGTTATCATACTGACTTGCATTTTGGAAAATAATGAAACTACACTCTATTTCACCGAGTCTGGCACCATCAGTGATGTCGTCAACACCTGTAGCCTTGATAAAGGTCCACAGTACTGGATATACCTTTTTGTATTGCTTTTATATATTAGTCATCAAGGTAATAAATAGAGGTTTACCCATTACAGAGGATTTACATCAACACTACAGGCGTTGAGGACATCGCTAATTGTGTCAAACTTGGTGAAATGGAGTATAGTGATAACTCTCGTATAGTGTGTTGGCGTGGTGATGACGCCAAAGTGTCGCTCAGTCAGGGAAGAACCCTTTCTCTTATCCCGGAAGCACAAGACCGGCACGTCAGCAGAGGCGGCCCAGGACTTTGCTCCCATCACATATATGGCGGACGCGACCAGGATTTCCATCAGTGCCATCCTCGTCTCTCACACTATGATGACTAGAAATGTGGTGGCTAAGGAGGCTCTGTTTCTCACTACTTGCCACCTGCTGCTGCTACTACTGACACCACCTGCTGCTGCCGCCTCCTGCAGCAGTAGCCCGGGCCCCGTGGACGTTGTCACCAGCAGTGGAACGCTGCAGCTGATCAACTCAGGCTGTGTGTCGTGTGATGGGTGTGTCGACGGTGAGGTGTGCAGGCAGCTGGTGCAGAGGGTGGGCAACCAGGACTGGGTCACAGGCTGTGCATGTCTTAGCAACAC
>JAGKTI010005481.1:0-16389 GCA_018397915.1 Birgus latro | reverse complement strand
AGCCAATATCACTCATACAACAACAGTGGCCATAGACTGGCATAATGGTCACCACTGCAGTATGGACACAACATCAGTACGGACAGCCATTGTCCTGGGCAGCGTTACCTGCAGTGGTCACGTCATCAGCCCATCCAGGCCTGGAGGGTGACCGCCTTGCAGTGCTGACATCAGCAAAATAACATCGTTACTTTGACAAAGATTTGATTTATAAAGATTTTAGTTTAGACATCTCCATTGAATTTGCTCAGGTTACGAAATTAACTATAGTGCTGTTGTAATCGTATTTATTAACCTATATATATATATATTTATTTATTTAATTGCTTGTATTGTTTATTTATTGGGAATGTTATGATAAAAATTATACTCTAAAATTTATATAATACATTTTATTCCTAATATTAACACTGAGTTGACTGTTTAGCCTTTCTGATTCCCCCATTTCATCCATTGTCAGTGACTCTGTATTTTTAGTTGCAAGAAAATGATTTGCAGTGTTCGTCTGACAATCAGGGGCGTAGCGAAGGGGGGAGCGGAGGAGGCGCCCCCCCCCCCCTTGAGTGTCTTGAAATCGTATGGGGCAAAAAAATAATAAATCTTTAAAAATAAATGAATTAATAAATCACGAGAGAGAGAGAGAGAGAGAGAGAGAGAGAGAGAGAGAGAGAGAGAGAGAGAGAGAGAGAGAGAGAATCTTGGTGAGTCAGCATCATGGAGACAAAATTTTGGACCAGTTTTCAAAGAGAAAAGCAAGAAGACTGAATCTCCTTTAATGAATATACTATACTGTCACGGCCTGCAAAACTGCTGGGAACATACTGTATATATGTATCTGGATTTTTTTTTTTTTTGATATAGCGGTTATAGAGTACCATTATGAATGAAACTTCATTTATTTGTCTGAGTTCGACAATATCTTACGTTTTTGTTAATCAGGGTTTCCCTCTAATTTAATTAATCAGAACTGTGATTTCTTAAACAATATCTGTTCAAAGTAGAAAAACGATCAACTCGAATGAATGCTAGAGCTTTTATTGCCTGTAATCAAAGTAGAAATCAGGTGTGTGTAATTTTTATTTATATATATATATATATATATATATATGTGAAATATTTAAAAGTTTATTACTTTTCTTTAAAACACAATAATATGTTTCTATCACCTTTTGTCAGATTAATTTTGACATTTCCAGGTTACAGGTAACTTTGCTAAGATTATTATGCTCTCAAGGGCGAGGAAAATCCACATGAGACTCCCAGATTCATTATTGTTCTTTTATTCCATAAGGATCATTAAAAAGCTTCATTTTTTCAGCCAAAATCATTTTCTTGCTCTATTTTTCGTCATTTTCACTATAAATAGTTATCATCTAAATATTCCAATATATACTTTCATAGGCCTCAGCCCCTAAAAGTACTTAATTTTCACAAATTTTCCTGGGGAGGCGCTTGAGCCCCCCCAGACCACCCAGCTGCGGAGGCTCGCTTCGCTCGCCTCCCACCACCTTTATAGATGTCTTTCTCCCGCCCCCTCTGGCTACGCCCCTACTGACAACTGATTAAAAAAATATCAGGCTGTAGGTAGACACTGTGTGTAGGTATGGCTCCGACGCTCTCATTATCCCTAACAAATCTAATCCTTCATAACGCCCGATCACAGAGGTTTTAAATCTTTATAAGCAACTTGTCTTAATCCTCCTGCTTATCTATACCTAAAGCAATTCCCAAAGTACCTAAAATATATCTCTGACACGCTAAAAATGGTTATAACTGCGATTTCTCTATATTCTTTCTTTCATTTTCTTTTTTTCTTACAACGGACATATTTTTAGTGACAAAACCGATTTCCTTTTTTTTTCTCTCTCTTTTTTTTCACAAAATTCTCATCGTCCACTGGGTTTAAAATGTGGTGACAGATTCAGATCGAAAAAGGTCATAGGTAATAGGTCGGGAATGAGTCAACTTTAACAGATTTTATTCATCTTAAAGCAAATTGGTGGAAGGGCAATGGGTCAGCAAAGAGTGAAATGATTATGTTATGCGAAGAATCTGACAAAAGTGAAGGTCACAGGGCAAGGTCAGACTTTCGGCCCTTTAACTGAAAAGTTTAAATTTCAGTTTGAATCAGACTTGATAGAAGGATATATGGTCAGCTAAAAATTAAATTATTCTGAGAAAAATAGATCTAACTCGGACCAAACGCAAGTGTGTAGTATGTGCTCAACTGAGAGAGATACAAATAACTGGGAAAGTGAGTAACCTTTGAAGTTTTCCTCACTTGAATTAAATATTCTGGATTATCACGACTAAAAATACAGAAATGCGTCCACGGCAAGGAAAGATTTATCCCTTTCATTCCGTTTATGTGTTTTATACTTTCTTATTACTGCCTCTAGATGACTTTGTTAGCTTTGGACACTACATCCTCAGTGACGGGGATAGAATCTGTCTCCATTAGTATCATCTTTACCTAACTTCTCTTTCTAGACTGGGTAAACATGTTTGGAGGAAGCAGAACCAGTAATGATGGCAGCAATTATGTAGGGATGGTGCAGGTTAAAAATGGCGAAACCCAGCTTTAAGAACACAAACTAAAATACTTTCGCTAGTTAAGTGCAAAGCTGCTCACAAAGCCCACAAACCTTCGTTGGAGTCGCGAAGCCTGGTTGCAGAAATATCGATTTTGATTATTCTTCTTTGTTTCTTTCTTTCATCATGAGTCATAACTCTAAAACAAATAGGTTTACACGAGCGTGTTACTCACCAAAACGCTTCTTAACAACCGGGGATGTTAAATCTCATACTTAGTGCAAGATTTGAGCTGCAGTACGCAAGTTACAACCTAAAAGATTCTCTAACACTCAGACCTCTTAGAATATGTAAAACTCCACAGATTCATGTTACTCCATTTCGCGTAACCATTTGTTTTACTTATACGGTGTCGATAATCACGGTAGCAATACTTTTAGGGAGAAATATTGTGAAGCAGGGACTGATTTACAGCTAAAGTCGTTGCTATTGTGTATTTGGCAGTTATCTTCCTTTGAAAAATCATAAACTAGAAAACAAACACTATACTCTAAAATGATAGTTAAGATGTCTGGGTGGAAAAACGTGCAGAAACAAGAGATAAAGCACTGAAACAAGAGAAAATCTGCAATAGGAGGATATTGAGATTCCTGTACCCATAGCCATATTTCACACTGTACTCACCAAACGCCTGTATCTGGTGGGGTGTTGTTGTACTGGGCAGGGAATTCTGAATCTTCTCCCATCCCGAATGCTCGCCTGCTTCTGGGCTTTTTTTTTTATCTGTTTCTGCACTTTTTGTGTCCCTATAATTTATCATTAATATAAAATTTCAGTTTTCTCTAAGGTTAAACTCGAGTCATCGGATGGAAGGGGTTAAGTACCACCTCATCTGACAAGAATACGTCCCAGTAAAATTTAATGCTGTATTTTAAGTGCCATTCAGAATACGGCAGTGAGGCTAACATGAGCACAATCAGGGTCGCGTAGTGTACTGGCGCAGCTCTGCCGGAAATGCAATATCCTTCCTCCACTGAACTGGGCCTCAAGGTTGACTGTCACTGCTACGTCACTGCTACGTCATCAGTACAACTCATACGCCACTACATAATTTACATGATTAATTACTTGCTTGCTCAGTTAATTAATGTCATTTTGAGTTTGCCAGCACAAAACTTCCAAGTACACCACTACCACCAAAAGAGTTAAGCTACATAATATTGAATGTGATGCATAGAGCAAATTTTTATACTGTCTGGGGCTCTTGTGAATGTTTGCAGCGACCAGGAATGTTGAAAAATTATGGCATTTATAATTCATTTAATTGATATGCAACTGTCATCGCCGCTGGGGGCGCCCATCATCCACTCACTCAGTGTAGTGGTACTCTAGGGTAACTCTACACTGACTGACAAGCCAAATGATTTCCTGTAAACCAGGAAATCATTTAATATACTGGGTGGTAACCTTATAACCAACCAACACTTGTTCCCTGCGTGTCACTAAGTGGGTTGGCGGAGGATTAATGCCCCTCCCCAGAAAACGACTAACTAAAAATGCAAACAACAAACCCCGGATCAGGACGGACCAACAGATGACAACCAAGGACCGAACAAAGGACGTGGTGCAGATTGGAGCTTGGAATATAAGGGATGAAGATGATGAGGTGAAGGAAGGAAAGATTGTCCAAGTTCTTCAGGGTGCAAAAGTGGACATATGTGGAATATCTTAGGCTAACTGAGGCGGTGAGAGAGTGGGAATATGGATTGGGTATATGCAAAGGAGTAGATGAGAATGAGAGGGCAAAAAAGAGTGTATGTATTATTATGCGCAAGTGATGGAAGGAATATATAAGAAAGTATGGGCCAGTTGGTTCAAGGATTGTGTGGGTAAGATTAAAAGTGGGAATACATGTGTGGGTGATTGTGTGTGTGTAAGCGCCAAGGCAAGATCGTGCACGGAGAGTAAAAGAAGAGTTCTGGACAAACGTGGAAGCGTGCATTCAAAAGTTTGAGAGGAATGAGAGTGTTCTTGATTGGAGATATGAATGGAAAACTAGGGAATGTGAAGGTGGATGGAGTAGTTGGAGAATGAGGTGTGCCTACAGAAGTGATTGAGAATGGCAGTGCTCTAGTGGAGGTTGTTGCAGGGAGGGGGATGGTGATAGCCAATACCCTCTTTAGGCACGAAATGATCCACAGGTATACATGGTGAGTGATGAGAATGGTGGGTGGTGAACTGACTGAACAGAAGGCAATAATTGATTATGTGTGTAGACGACAGAATGAGAAGGTATGTAATGGATGCAAGAGCGTACAGAGGTTGGGGAAGTGGACTTTCTGACCACCACTTATTGGTGATGAAAGTCATGGGTCAAGTGCAATGGAGGAATGGAAGGAGGGAAGGATCAAGGATGTAGTCCATACAAGGAAGGTAGAAAGGTTATAAAAGGATGGAAAAGAGGCAGAATATAAAAGAGAAGTGGAGGAGCGATTGGGAAAATATGATTTGGAGCAGAAGGGGAAGGTGGAAGGTGTGTGCAAGATATTCACAGAAGAAATCTGTGCAGCACGTGAGGTGGTGTGTGGAGTGAAGAGAAGACGAAAGGGGTTGCAAGGAACAGCATGGTGGAATAAAGAGGTGAGCCGAGCTTTGTCTCAAAAGAAGGAAGCATATAGTGAATGGATGGGAAGCAGAGGCATGAAAGAAGTTGAGAAGTGCAAGAGAGAGTTATAGGCAGAGAGGGAGAGAGAAATGAAAAGATTAGTAAGAGAGAGTAAGAAGAGAGTGGATGAGGAATTTGGAAGGAATTTGAGTGTAAAGTGGAAGAAATGTAGAAAATGTTCTGGAAGGAGGTAAAAATAGTTAGCCAGGGTGATGAGAAGTTTCTAAGGGAGTGAATGATAAAAATGGTAGATTGATAGTGGAGAAGGGAGAAAAGGCGAACAGATGGAGGGAACACTTTAAAGAACTGTTAAACAAAGAGAATTAAAGTAATGCGAGTACAAGTGGCTGGGGAATGGCTGGGAGAGGGAGGGATGTGAGATGGGAGGAAGAGATCAGCAGGACGGAAGTAGTGGAAGCAATGAAAAAAGTCAAAATGGGAAAAGCCCCAGGGATTGATGAAGAGTGTGGTGAAGTGATAAAGCATGGGGGAAAGATAGTACTAGAATGGATATGGAAGATGTGCAAATTGGCCTGGGAGGAAGGTAGAGTCCCGGAGGATTGGAAGTCAGGCATAATTTTTCCCATGTACAAAGGAAAAGGGGAAAAAGAAGTGTGTGGTAATCATAGGGGCATTTGTCTTCTTAGCGTAATAGGAAAAGTATATGGTAGGATGCTTATTGACAGAGTTAGTGACATAACAGAGGAATTAGTTGGAGAAGAACAGGGAGGTTTTAAGAAGAGAAGAGGTTGTGTAGATCAGATATTCATTCTTAGGTTTTCAGTGGAAAACTTTCCATAGAAGGGAAAGAAGTTGTACGTGGCCTTCGTGGATTTGGAAAAAGCATATGACAGAGTGGATAGACAAGGAATGTGGAAAATACTAAGAATATATGGAGTAAATAGGAAGCTGTTGATTGCCATGAAGAGTATGTATGAGGGTACTAAGGCTGCTGTGCATATGGATAGTGAACTGCGTCAATGTTTCTATCTGAATGTTGGATTGAAACAGCGATATGTCATGTTTCCATGGTTGTTCAATCTGTGTATGGATGGGGCTATAAAAGAGATACAATATAGTGCAGTGGATGTTAGAGTGACCCTACTGAGAGAGGGCTGCATTTGGAAACTTTCTGTACTTTTGTTTGCAGAAGATACTGTATTGTTAAGTGAAGACAAAGGGGAACTGCACGGCTTGGCGAATGAGTTTGAGAGTGTGTGTAAGAAACGAAATGATTGTGGGGAAGAGTAAAGTTATGGTCTTCTTGAGAAATGAAGTCACTGAATGTACAGTGAAGTTGGATGATGAGAAAACGGAAAAAATTGAGTGAATTTAAGTATATGGGAAATGTAATGAGTAAGGATGGAAGTTTTGAGGATGAAGTGCTTGAAGGGGTACAACGAGGAAGAAAGGTTGCTGGTTCTTTGAAATTGTAATAAGAAATAGGGAAGTGAGCATGGAAGTAAAAAATTTGCTGCATGATAGTATTGCGATACCAGCACTAACGTATGAAAGTGGAGCTTGGACCTTGTTGGAAGGACACAAGTTAAGAGTAAGAGCGGTGGAAATTAGGTATCTGAGAGGAGCATGTGGAGTTATAAGGAGAGACAGACTGAAATGAGGAAGTGCAGAAGCGTTGTGGTGTGGGTGCAGATGTGATAGGAAGCGTTAGGAGAATACAGTGAGGTAGTTTCGACGTGTGGAGAGGATGGAGAGTGAGAGAATAACGAGGAGAGTGTATGTGAGTGAAGTGGAGGGGGGAAAGAGAGGGGGAGGCCGAGGTTGAGAGTGAAAAGATATATGAGAGAGGGGTATGTGAGCTGGGGGGAAGGCAGTGCAAGGGAGGGGGACAGGGCGACATGGAGGCGATTTGTTTGTGGCCACCCCTTATGGGATTAAGGCGTCTGGCAATAGATAGGTAGGTTTTAAGTGGATTTGGAAATTCTGTAACACCTCATACTAGGTGATTATTCTGCACGTCATATCTTGATATACCCTTAGGTGCAAATTATGTCGATTTATAAACTATATATCAACTATATGAGAAAATATTAAATACAAAATGCAAAATAAATCACTTACGAAGAGGTGCTACGAAACCTTCTATGTCACCTGTGTCGATAATAAAACATTACAAAAATAACATATTCGTAAAAAAGAAAGTGTGTAAAATGCAAAAATAAATCACAAATGAAGGTGTGCTGCGAATCCTCCTATGCCACTCGGAATACGGCAGGGAGGCTAACATGAGCACGATCAGGGTCGCGTAGTGTATCTGCGTAGCTCTGCCGGAAATGCGATATTTATCATGTGCACTGGGCCTCGCGACGGACTGTCACTATAGTCGCGGCACACGAGTCTGAAGGTGTCATTGTCGTACCCTGACAGCCTACCAGCCAACAGTGCGTCCGAGTTCGTGCCATATTATACACGAATCATTAGTATACACGAATATTATTATACACGAACATATTATACACGAATCACACGCGAATCATATTATACACGAAATCGGACGCACTGTTGACGGGTAGGTTGCCAGGGCACGATAGCAACACCTTCAGATGCGCGCTGCAACTATACTACGTCGCTGTTACGTCACTGCTACGTCATCTGTACAACCCATACGCCACTACGTCATCAGTACCAATCACCATGTCTTCATCAGTACCAAGTACCACGTCACTGCTGCTTCATCAATACCAACTACTACGTCACTTCTTTATCAGTTGTAAAAACCACCACGCACTGCTGCATCAGTTTTAATAGCCACCACATCACCACTACGTCATCAGTACCAACCACCACGTCACTGCTACATCAGTACCAACCACCACGTCACTGCTACATCAGTACCAACCACCACGTCACTGCTACATCAGTACCAACCACCACGTCAATACTACGTCATCAATAACACCCACCACATCACTGCTGCAGCATCACCACCAAACATCATGTCACTACTACGTCATCAACACCAACCACCACGTCACCGCTACATCACCAACAGCCTCCGTCACTACTACGTCATCACCACCAACCACCACGTCACTGCTACATCACCACCAACCTCTACGTCACTACCACGTCATCAACACCAACATCACGTCACTGCTACTTCACCAGTGGCAACCACGACATCCCTACTACGTCATCAGATCATCCAACACCTCGCTGCAACGGCCAGGTGGTAAAGAAGTGGCCTGCGGACTGCCCATTGTAAGCCCACAAGATTTTTCCCAGCTGAGGTATGGAGGGTTTCTTTTCTTTCTTTCCTCTGCTTTTTCTTATTTTTTTCCCTTTTTTTTTTTTTTTTTTTTGCTTAACCATAATACGCATCATAAAAACTCCCCCACTATTCCCATCACAAGGGATCGGAGGGCGGATGGGAGAGAGAGAGGAGCCAGCAGCCGACCATGCCAGACGTCAGTGCTGACAATGCCTGCGACCCGTTGAGGGGGGCTACAAGTCAGCCACAGGTTCCTGCAGCCCAGAAGATCAAGGGGAGGGTGATTTGGTTTAACGTGAGTGCGGGGTACGGGTTCATCAAACGCCAGGATGCTGGTGTTGATGTTTTTGTGCACCGCTCGGCGATCGTTAAGCCGAATCCACGCCACCTCCAACACTCCCTAGGTGATGGAGAGCGGGTGGAATTTAGTTTGTTTGGGACCCCAAAGGGTCCTGAGGCCCGGGATGTTACTGGACCGGGAGGTGTGGCTGTGCAGGGCTCTGCTTATGCACGGCGACGTCTCACGGCCCAGGGACATCGGGCTAGGGATCCTGGGAATCCCAAACAACTAAATCTACTCGTGGAGATGTGTGTCGCGACGGCGAAGGCTTTTTGTGGGGGTGATAAGGGGGTTTTGCGCGTTCTCCTCCCTAGGATTTTTGAGGAGAACGGGCTGCCTTCCCTTGTCATCCCCGAGTGCTTCGCCCGCGATATACACTCGATCCCCGCCGACGGGAGCGTAGGGCCCGGCAGCGACGATCTGCTGCCCCTCGTCAGACCCCGAGGAAGATGCTGCGACTTGAGGCTCCCCTCAACAGGGAAACTGCCACTCCTGTTGACGACCCGGCAATCTCAAGGACTACGACTGAGACCACGGCAGAAATCCACGAACAGCCAGCGATGACGGAGGAGGGGCAGGATTCTTCAGATACTGCCTCCATGGCCGAGGAAGCGTCGACCGGCTCCTCGGCCGAGGAGGAGATTAGTGAGTCCTCCCCTCCTCCAGCAGCAGAGGGCCCTCCATCTCGCCCTCCAATAATCGACCTTAAGGATCGGCTAGACGTAGCCTCCTACCGCCACCTCCTGACCCTCGATGCCCACACCCGGTCGTACCAGCTCGGAGCCACGACCTACACCACCCTCTACGACCTGCTACGGGCTGCCGACATGGGTGAGGCGATCAGACCCATCCTGATCATTCGTGGGGAGGAGGCACGTCTAGCCGATCTTAGAGCATTCTATCACATGCTCCCGCCACGACTGCGGTGAAAGCTCGGGCGATAGTGGCGTGAGGCTCCCCTAAACACTTTTGAAAATATATCTTGGTTGGCCTAATGTCCCCCAAGAGGACGATGGCCATTAAGTCCCAAGGAAAAAAAAAAAAACATCACAAGAGTCGTACATCATCTTCTGCCCAAGTGGCGACATGTGACAGTGCGTGGCGCCATCTTTAGTGCGTGGAGAAGGATTGCTGGGCCTCAGAGAATAAAATGACCTGTCATTTCCTAGAATCGAACTCTCTCTTTCTCTCTCGGGAATATTTTTGCGGCCTTCTAGCATTTGGCTCCTCCATACTTTCATAAAAAGGAGAGCTTGGAAGGTTCAGTGGATGGAAAGACATTGGGAGGAAGGCAGTGGATTAAGAGTTTCATTCTAAGCAGCTTTGGAGATTCTTAACACCTCTTCTGTAGCCCCTTATTCTGCACGTCACTCGTCTGATTCCCTGCTGTGTGTTACTGACGCAAACCATAGCCATTTTAAACAGCATGTAAGAGAACAATAAATTATGCAGAATAAGTCGAAAAGGAAGAGGTGTTATGAAGCCACCATGCCACCTAAAATGCAGCCTTGAGGAAATATTGCTTAGAAAAATATGAGTGAGGCTGGGCTTGTAGGGGCGGATGCTGTGAATAGAGAGCTGTGGAGGGAATTCAATACCGCAGCCAACCCTTTACCAGGAGGAAATGGAAAGGGGATAAAACGCTAATCCCTTAACTGAAAGGGGTATATTCTTAGCCAAAAGAGGACTATGTTGTCATCGTCACCATCGTTGTAGTCGCATTCTTTCATTGGCTAGTTAGGTTAGAAGGATTTGGAAATAGGAAAATGAAATTACGGAGAATTATCAACAGAGTGCCCAGGCAAGTGAGCCGTAGATAATATTTCAAGTGTACGAAATTCTCAACTTTATCCAGCAGAGAAAACAACCCACGCGTGACCTTGCTTCATTGTGCCAGAGCGATGCAGGCCATTTCCTCGATACTTGGTTTTTATAACGGAAGGCAACGTTATCATGAACATCTCCATTTATACTTCGTCCATTTCTCTCCGCCGCTATTCTTTCCTTCCTCAGTTTCCATACCTTATTTTTTTCATTTGCCATATTCTACCAGTTCTCCTCACCTCCTATCCACAGACGCATGCACTGGCTTCTCACTACGCGACTCACCCCATTTCACCATACCAACTAACACTCATCTCCCGTGTGATCAAAACACCTTCTTATACCACATCTTTTACTAATACATAAAATACCTTATTCTTCATTTTAACCATTCCAACCTCAACTGTGCACAAACTCTTAGTTTCATAGCCACTAAAACGCCTTCATGCGGTCCTCATATTACCTCTGTAGTCACTCATCCACGCTATACATAGTAAGGACTATAACGAAAGTTTTTATGAATAACTACAAATATATGTAAGTACAATACAAGCTGTATTTGCCTTCAATCAATTGCTACAAATAGTAATGAAAGTGAATAAATAAATAAATAAATAAATAAATAAATAAATAAATAAATAGAAGCTTAATGTACTATCACAGCTACCTTCGGAAGCTGAGAAATATACTGTTGATAAGAAATGAAAACTAGTAAAATTTTTGGTCATATTCTTTATGCTGGTGCCAGCACTGCAAGGCGGTCACCCTCCAGGCCTGGATGGGCTGATGACGTCACCACTGCAGGTAACGCTGCCCAGGACAATGGCTGTCCGTACTGATGTTGTGTCCATACTGCAGTGGTGACCATTATGCCAGTCTATGGCCACTGTTGTTGTATGAGTGATGTATGTTGGCTGGGGTGAAGTGATGATGTAACTGTGATGATGGCGAGGCACCACCAGTGTTGTTGACGTCATCTTGGGTGTCTGTGATGTCTTGAGCCTCCTCTGATGTGACAGCAGAACCTGTCCTGATGTTCTCTTCTTCAGTTGTCCCGTGGAGCAATAGCTGTGACACTGTGGTTGCTGCGAAGACATGCACACCCTGTGTACCAGTCCTGGTTGCCCACCCTCTGCACCAGCTGCCTGCACACCTCACCGTCGACACACCCATCACACGACACACAGCCTGAGTTGACCAGCTGCAGCGTTCCGCTGCTGGTGACAACGTCCACGATGCCTGAGCTACTGCTGCAGGAGGCGGCAGCAGCAGTTGGAGTCAGCAGCAGCAGCAGGCAGATGGTGAGAGGCAGAGCCAACTTAGCCACACAGTTCTATTCATCACATTGAGAGAGACGAGGATGGCACTGATGGAAATCCTGGACGTATTCGCTGTAATATAGGTGATGGAGACAGAGTCCCGGGCCGCCTCTGCTGACGTGCGATGCTGTGTTTCCGGTAGAGCAGGAAGCGTCGGTCCTTCCCCGACAGTGACACTGGCGTCACCACCAAGCCACACTTATGCCAATTTTGTGCAAAGGCTGCAGTACATCCATCATCATCATCATCATCATCATCATTATCAGCATCACCATCATTCCTTTTTCCACTTATACGTGGGGTGGGTTAATAAACTGGGATGTATTGTACATATTTTTACATGTGATATTCCATCCCAATCCATGTTCATTGTTCACCGTGCTCTAAACTGTTACAACACAGAAACATTTCAGCCTTTGATTTACCTCTAGTAATTTCCTGTCAGTCTTCAGGAATAATGAACTGGAAAAACATCTGCCACCTACGTGTTATTAAATGCAAGATGACGCGATGAGTAAGTCTGGGATGCCAAACGAACTGCGGTAAGTGTGTTGCACGACAGGACCAACACTGACAACACTCACTCCCCTCACCTGCACTCACCTCCTGCTAAAAACTTACCTTTTGTGTCATCTGTATTGCCTTGGCGGTATTATCACATCTTGCTTTCAAGTCCATGATAATAATAATTATAATAGTAGTAGTGGTAGTAATATTTATTTTTATTATTATTATTATTATTATTATTATTATTATTATTATTATTATTATTATTATTATTATTGTTATTGCTGTTATTATTATTACCAGTATTTTATAATAAGTATTTTATAATTATATATGTAGACTCTTCCTGAATCCAGCTGTCACTAACAAGCAACTAACAATACATGTATTCTACAGCTAATATGTGTGCTTGTTATTCTTGTATATACAGTGTCTGTTATTCTTTTATGGTTTTTTATTATTTGGAGGGGGTGGGAGGTAGGAAAAAGGCAGTCCTGTCCGGTATTCCATGCACGACGTGAAAATCGACTGAAAAGGATGGGAACTGAAGCTGGAGTCTCCTTCTGTGATACAGTGTAGGGATGTGGCGATTTATTTCACTGCCTTACAGCTGTGTTGCAAGCAGTCATATGGCTCCTACGGCACAGGACGGCGAAGGCAGCAACCTGGGACCTCCTCCAACGTGTGTCTCTGTCACGTACAGAAAATCTTGCTCAGATTCATACCATCCCATGTTAACCCAATAAGCTAAGAGAGGATGTCGATAAAACATCTTCAGTCCGTCGATTACTAAATGTTTTTTTTATATATTTATTTATTTATTTATTTATTATTTATGTGGACATAGGCTTCACGGCCTGCTATCAAGGCCCAGTAGTCCTACATACCATACAACTCTACATGTCACCACTTCGGCGCTAACACCCACCGTCCATATTGAATACATGCTACGGCTGTCTCATACAGGACTGGTGTATTGGTATTAGTGGGGGTATTTTTACGACATGTCGGCGGGTTCTTCTTGTAGATCAGTAATGTCTGATTTATTGAAATTCAAATCCTGAAACTGTTCCCTGCCCCAGCGGGGATTTTGAACCTGGGTCCGGTAGGACTGCAGGCCACCTCTCTACATATGTTTCTCATGTTTTGGTAAATCGTAATAAGAAACAACCGTTCTTTTGTATTGCCTGCTCAGAAAAGGAATCAAATAATAAAAGTCTTGAGGGTAAGTCGTGGTCTCTCATAAAAACAAAATATTCAAATTCAAAATCTGTACCGTCCTAAATAGCTGCATTCAGTGTGATAATAATAATACTAATAAATAATGATAATAATAATAGTGGTAGTAAAAGTAACAACAGTAATAATAATGATAATAATAATAATAATAATAATGAGCAGTTAAGGCGCTCCAATCGAATAGAACTTGTGAAGATTTATATCCAAGGGATTGTTAGGGTTTATTGTTCACGTAATGCCACCCAAGGATGAGTGAGGCTGGTCACTCATCTTAAATGTCAGAACCAACTTGCCTAGCCCCGGGCTCCTACGCTCCTCATGGGGCAACACTAAGTTAGATGATGGATGGATGGATAGTAATAATAATAATAATAAACGGTTTTACATGTCTCAAAAATACCCCCGCTAATACCAATACACCAGTCCTGTATGAGACAGCCCTAGCATGTATTGAATATGGACGGTGGGTGTTAGCGCCGAAGTGGTGACATGTAGAGGTGTATGATATGTAGGAGGACTGCTGGACCTTGATAGCAGGCTGTAAAGCCTATGCCCAGAGTCGGACACAAAAAAAAAAAAAAAAAAGAGAAATGGCCGCCTTCTGGCTAAAAATGTTCAAGTTGGGGAAGTCTTATAAAAATGGTAAGACTTAATATGATCTTAATAATGTGAACGAAGTACATGAATAGGCTGGTGTGAGATTTAGCATTATGATGAACCAGTGTGTGTGTGTGTGTGTGTGTGTGTGTGTGTGTGTGTGTGTGTGTGTGTGTGTAAGTCAGAGCTGAAGTCATACGCAGGGGTAAATAAAGAATGTTTCATAGACAGCCAGTTGTACATGTGACTGAATGTGGAGGTCGTAACAGTAAATGGAAGACGACTAACCGTTTCACTGTACTAAGTTCTAAGCAGCTGTTTCCCACTGTCAAAGATGAGAAGGTGACAGTGAGAGACGCAATATCCAGACGATGTACGAGTAAAACGTGATGTCATTTATCCAATAAGTATTTCAACATACTGTACACGACCGAACAGTCTGCGTCAATACTCGGTTCATACTGTGCGTGACCTTGGTGATTTCGCAACGCCTCTTCCTTAGCGATTTATTTTACATATTACACCCATGTGCTCTCTTTTATGTTAATTATTTCGCTTTAATATCGACATTATTTTGCATCAGTGGTCTACAAGAGGATATTGAGGTGTAATATGCAGAATAAACCGTCAAAGAAAAGATGTTCGTTCCAAAATCGCCAAAACCGCTTAGAATTCCGCTCTCAATCGGATTCCGGCGTCATACTGAAAAGGCCTTTACTAAGGAAGAAAACCAAGTCGGAAGAAAGGAGGGGAAAGGGGAAGAATTAGATGATGAGGAAATGGACAGATAGAGAGAACACATTAAAAAAGTTGATGCACTCCCCTCCCCGGAAAGTACTGGTGAAAACTACAGGAAGTCGGTGATTAGGCGGGGGTCACATCGGCTACCGCTCCTGAGTTAACCTTCAGTGTTTTCATGTCAAATTTATTCCTTTACTGATGCCGGTAAGCGATTTTTTTCAGCTTAGGGGAAAATCTTGCGGTAAAGGATTGAGAGTTAGTCCATTAACTTATCAGGTGCGATGATTTTCCTGAAGTAGTAGAGTCCCCGTCTCAACCAGTGAAGCAGAATAACAGGATTAAATTTTTAGGCAAATACCGATCACCACTACCACTATCATCACTGCCACTAAAGCCACCACAACCACCATCAACACAGACACTGCCATTACTTTCGTTATCACAGCCACCACTGTCTTGGTTATAACATAATGATTAAAGAAAGTTTTGTGTATACGGCAGTGCCTCATTCTAAAGTCCAAGAGCATTTACCCTCTGTTCACTTCATCTGTCTTCATCAACGTGTGGCCTAACCTTCCGTGTCAGTCAGATCGGTAATGTGAGGGATGGCTCTGGACATGCGCAGAGCAACATTCCCCACCCCAAAACAAATCTGTATATTGTTGTTGCATCAGTCCACCAGGTCCTGTGCATGACGGGACCTTCTCAGAGGGAGCTTTATAACAGAATTAACCCTCAAGCTGGCAAAATAGGAATGAAGAAGGGGTGTTTGTACGAAGAGTGAGGAGGTCGAAGTGTTGTGCTGCCAATGTTAGTGTGCACCAGTCTGTTACCATCATTAAAACTGACAGTATGAATATATATACAAGTAAGTATATCAAAGGATATACTATTGGCACTCATTTTAAATGTCCGTCACGGCGTGGGCACGAACCTTAGGCTTGGGGTTCACAGATCATGCTGTAAGGTATGTAACCACTGAGCTATAGCAACTCTTCAAACCAACTACGACCACAGCCTTTGTTCACCAGGAGGTCCCACGTAGTCGGTATGTCGGTTTTGGTGGAAATTAGTCAAGTAGTTGAAACAGTCACCATGAGCACACATACACATACACACTTGGACACACACATACACACACACACACACACATAGTCAATCATGCTTACGCGCGTGCGCAAAATGATACTGTACTGTCAGTTGATTTAATTTACTATAGGGAATATATTTATCAACCGCTTCAGAGCGATAACGCGTGCATTTTTCTTAGTACTGTAGAGCATTTATTTTAGCTTTGTGGAGACCTCCGGTTACCCCTGCAGTCCCATGACGTTTTTATCTGATTTTTGTTTGCTATCTCCATACATTTTTTTAAAACAATAACTTGAGGGTT
>JAGKTI010005480.1:34585-44839 GCA_018397915.1 Birgus latro | reverse complement strand
GAGAAGATCGCCAGTGGAGCGTCCCTGACGGAACCCATACTGACGATCAGAAAGAAGGTTGTGACAGGAAAGATGGTTGGGCCAGGGCCTGTACTTATGAAACACTAAGACTGCGTCATAAGATGAGAGTCTGTCCTAAATTCACAGAAGCGAGTCATAACTCCTTATGTTCGACCTAACATGAGTCATAGCTAAAAACACCTACCGAGTTGGTATAGCGCTTAGGACGTGGCTCATGACTCAATCATAACGTTAGGCATGGCTGCCGCGCCACAACAACAAATTCACCACGGCCAACCATGACGTTCTTGTGACAGGAAAGATTTGCTTAATGAGCTAAGTGATGCAGAGCTGGTAAAGAGATACCACTTGGACGGTACAGGCATAATGTGGCAGATTTGGTGCGGGAAACTCTAACAAGACTAACAGCAAGAAACAAGGCTCTCACACCAGAAATGATAGTTATTTTAACATTGTGTTACCTTGCAACTGGAAAAATGCAACTTCGTAGTGGTGACAACCACTTGTGCATTTCTCTATCGTACTGTTTGAGTTCTCCATCCTTCTGGTGGCGGTGGTGTTTGTTTACAGGATGGTGTGGTGAGGTAACATGTCCTCGTTCCACAGTTAAACAAAGTGGTAAATAAATAATTCCCAAAACTTGGCGTTAATCAGTTGACTTTTTCCCAAAAACGTCAAAAAAAATATCAATGTAATTTTAAATTTTTTGTTATGCCTTTCCTCTGCTGTTTTAAAGTATTTTTCTTCAATATTCAAAACTCACAAGTGATACACATTGCAAAATGCCACCTCAGCAGCTTATGATTTCAACCTACCAAGTCTTGACTTTATGATGAGTTGCTCCTTAAGTCTCACATTTCTGACTTTCACCCACAATGTAGATTTTATAAGTACGGCCCCTGGGGCCTGGGTTGCATGCTGGGATGCCCCTGCTGTGGACTGCTGCCATCCCTCCTGGGCATGGGGTCTTGGGCTGAGCTGCTGCCATCCCTCCTGGGCACGGGGTCTTGGGCTGAGCTGCTGCCATCCCTCCTGGGCACGGGGTCCAGGGCTGAGCTGCTGCTACCCCTACTACAGCCCAGATCCTAGGCTGCTGCTACCCATGCTGGGGCCAGGAGCCTAAGCTGCAGGCTAGGTTGGGCTGCTGCTACCCCTGCTGGGGCTGGGGACCTGAACTGCAGGCTAGGTTGGGCTGCTGCTACCCCTGCTAGGGCTGGGGACCTGAACTGAAGGCTGAGTTGCTGCCACCCCTACTGGGGCCAGGAGCCTGGGCTGGGCTATTGCCACTCCTGCTGGGCCAGGAGCCTGGGCTAGGTTGCTGGCACCCCTGCAGGGCCAGGAGCCTGGGCTAGGTTGCTGGCACCCCTGCTGGGCCAGGAGCCTGGGCTAGGTTACTGGCACCCCTGCTGGGGCCTGGGCTGCCAGAAGCCTGGGATGCGGGCTGAGCTACTGCCATCCCTACTGAGGCCAGGAACTTGGTCTAGGCTGCCGCCGTGCCTGCTGGGGCCAGGGGCCCTGGGCTGCTGGCTAACCTGGGCTTCTGCTGCTGCCTGGAATGTAAGCTGGGGTGAGCTGCTGAGAGGTTCAAAGCCTGGGCTGGGCTGGTGGTATCCCTGTTAGGTCCTGGAGACTGGAATGGTGCTGCCCCTGCTGGGGCCTGGTAGTTGGGCTGTTGCTGCCCCTGCTGGAGCCTGAGTGCTGGGCTGGTGCTGCCCCTGCTGGAGCGTGGGTGCTGGGCTGGTGCTGGGAGCCTTGGTTGGGTTGCTGCCCATGCTGGAGCCTGGGCTGGGCTACAGTCATTTCTGCTGGTTCCTGGAATGCAGGCTGGGGTGGGCTGCTATAGACATGTTGCCGGTTCTGGGTAAACATCGCAAGTGCACTCTGCCATGTACTTAAAAAAGCTTACGGTATATGTATTTTTAAATTTAATTTACCAGCTGGACTGATCAAGACGTGATAACTTTAATTCTTTGTGGCTGGAAGGAAGCAGCTGCCATATTGGCGATGACGTCAGACTTCACACCACAGACGACGCTCCAATTCATCACACAAGGCTTTACCAGTAAGGGCGATATTAGTTGTCATGATATTTACCAACATGGCCACCGTAGATCCAAACTACACCCTACAGGTATGTTGTGAGGAATACTTTTCATAGTGTAAATGGATGGTACCAGTTAGGTACGTAAATTGTGGTGAAATCGACTGGAAGTAGCTTAGAGCTACACCATTCCCGAGCGATGCTAGTACCTCATGAGGTGGAAAGTGTTTTATGTATGGCATACAGTTGTATGAGTGTATATCGGTACTATTGCTTATGAATGTTTCATATCTGACCTCTTCATTATCAGTTTTCTGAGACAACAGGTTCAGTGAGTGACTCTGAACTTGATAGTAAAGTATGTACCTTCGAGAGGGTGCGATGACATACCGAACTGGCAGTAATTTATCGAATCAACACCGAATCAGCACTTTTAATTGGTAAGTGTTATAGATTTTATCACCATACAGGTTCATATACACCTATTTATCTGAAATCCAGTCTCTCTCTCTTTTGGTTTTTGTTGAATTTCACTGCTCATAAAATATCCGGATTCAGAGCGAACACGCTAAAGTTAGCGGAAGTGTGTCTCCTTTAGCTCAACAATTTGCCTTGGCAGACTTCTACTTTGTATAAATATTAATTTAACATGCAAATACATTTATTTCCAATGAAAATCGTTATTTGTGCAAAACAGAAGTCTGTCAAGGGGTGTTGGCGATCTGAAGTATAAATAATCACTAACCTTAGCACGTTCTCGCTCTGAATCCTAATTTTCTATTAATAGTTAAATTAAGCACTTTTTTTTTTTTTTTTTTACCAAATTTCAGATACTTAGGTGTGTATGAACCTATATGGTGAAGAAAATAATATTTTCACAACAGTAAAGACTGCATTCTAGCACTGGGAACTTCCGATGGGTAGCCAGCCACCACTGCTTTCATTTATTTTCTCACTGGCTGGTACGTAGAGGAATAATTTCCCCGGTGTGCTTTTGTCTGTGCACTTACACATTGGAACAAATCACTAGCAATTATTCCTCTTGTCACTGGTCACTCTTGGAGGTCAGAAATAAGCACAGAGTACTGTACGTAGGCTAAACGTAAACAAAGTCGACTATGCTGCCTCAGTGTGAGAAGCGACGTCACAATCAATCAGTGGCCGTTTTAGAGTCACGTGATTTTTCAACCAATTTATTATTTGTTCATGTATCTGCACGTTTTTCCCCCCGGAAAAATGGTTGACATAGTAATTTTCTGTGTATTTTTACCTATACAAGTATCTTGCTTTAAATTTTTTTTTGACCGGAAACTAGTCTATTGCCCCTGCTGGGGCAGGGAGCCTGATATGGGCTGCTGTCATCCCTGTTGGGGCTTGAAGACTAGGCTGGACTGCTGCCACCCCTGCTAGGAACGAAAGCCTAGGTTACGGGTTGGGCTTGAATGCTGCTGCCCCTGCTGGGGTTGGGGGCCTTGGTTGCCGCTGCTGCCCCTGTTGGAGTCAGGGGCCTGGGATGTTCTGCTGTCCCTACTAGGGCTGGGGCTGGGATCTTGTATGCTGATCCTGCTGGAAATGAGACATTTCAAGCTGCTGCTGAGGCTGGGATCAGGACTGCAAGGTGGACTGGTGCTACTTCTGGGGCCACCATCTGGGCTGCAGGCTGGGCCTCATCTGCTGCTGCTGGTGCCAGCAGCTGGTCAGCTGTTGCTACTGGGGCCAGGGTTTGGACTGTGCTGCTGCTGTGTTGGGGCTGGGGTCTAGGCAGGGCTGCTGGTGCTGGATCTGGGGCCTGCTGTTACCACTGCTGGAGTGCCCGGGCTGTGGGCTGCTGAGCTGCTGCTGCTGGACCCTGGGCCTGAACAGTTGATAAAGCAAAGGCCTGGGCTGGGCAGCTGTGGCTTTGACTGAAGCCTGGACAGCACAGCTGCTGGAGCCTGGACTGTGCAGCTGTGGTCTGGTGCTGGGCAACTGCTGCAGCTGGGGCTAGGAGCTGATCTGCTGCTACTGCTGGGAACATGGCCTGGACCTGGGCTATGGACTGGGCAGCTGTTGCTAGGACTGAGGCCTGGATTAGGGCCTGGGCTGCTGCTGCTGCTGAGGTCTGTGCCTGGGTTCCTGCTGCTGGGACTGTGGCCTAAGCTGCTGCTGCTTCCTTGAGAGGAAGCATAGCATATGGTATTTTTTGTTAAGTTCCCAGCTGCAGTCAAAATAAAGTGTGGTCTTGGACCTACAAATGTTGCTGTCAATGAGAGGCAATGTTGAGGCAGCAATTTCAGAAGCAACTGGAGATACAGTGATTGTGAAGGATTACCTCATTAGAGGAGTGCAAGACAGATAATATGACTGTCTGAGGAATACCATATTTGATTAAAGTACAGGCATTACCCTCTCCAATGATACTCAGACTCTTCAATCTCCAGGGTGCAGCTGTTAACAGATCATATCCTTAATACCATGGCCAATGGGGTCTTGAGAAGGAAGGACATAGAGGCAGGTATCTAAAAGGTGGTGAACACAATGAGAACAGGCTAACCCTTTGGTGTTAATGAAAGCAGTGCAAATTTCATGCACTCATTACCATTTGATGCAGGCGGTGTCTGCACACATTTCAACTGCTCGTTACCATTCGATGCTGGTTGCACCGAAGGAAATGCCCCCCCCCCCCTAATTTATTTTTTAATGGAATATGCGTCCATTTCTGGGTGAGAACAAAGCACTACTTGCATCCCAATGTATCCCTCTGCCACACACAACCCACTCTGCACCCAGTGTCGCCTCACTGCCCGTCAGTGTGCTACGGGCCTTGCTCTAGCATAAGATAATTTCCCTTCATGTTCCTTAAAATCAGTCCTAATTGACCTACAGTAATTCCTTATACACCAAAATGTTTCGTTTCGTTTTTGAAGGCTCCAACATGCTTGTATGCGTCGGCCTTGGTCACCTAATGGTGGCTCTCCACGCTGCTCAATCCCTGGCAGCCTCCCTGTTCAGTCCCTTAACCCTTAAGTCACACTTAATGTAGTCACATAAATTCCCTATAACGTTTTCTCAGTAACCTTTACCATAAAAATTATATTTCTATGAGAGAACATTTATTCAGAATTATGATGAAGAAAAACTACAATTATTAAAGGATAAAGAAGGGTGTGAGGATAAATTATGAACTATCAAGCATGCAGGAAAAGCACAGTGACAGGAGGGGGTGTCTCTCAGTGTGTGGTCTTCAGTGCCCAGGCCTGTATCCCAAGTACTCACTTGCGGTTGGATGCAGCCTGTGTCAATTGGTAACAAGAGGGTTAATAGTGGCAGTCAAAAGGCGTGGCCTGTAAGCTGGCAATGTTGCCATCAATGCAGCAGTAGTCAAGGACAATAACCTCATTTCCTGCGTGGAAAAATGGCTGTTTAAAGACTGCTTAACATCTTCCCTGTGATAAGGCAATATGAATTTTACACCGCACGGTACGTACGCTTCAGAATGCTCTCTCACCAATCTGCATGGAATTATTGCAGCGAGAGGCGGTATGTCACTTCACTGAGTCCCAGTGAGAGATATGTCTTCATAAAAGTAGTGCATCACTTGTGGACCAAAACACGGTATTCTAATATTGTCTTCTCGTATCGTGTGTTGGGCCAACGGTGGATTACTCATGTGGTGTACTACTTTGGCCCAGGTAGTGGTCTCCTCTCACCCCTACCTGGCTCTTCTGTACTCTTTGGTTTCTTACCATCTTGCATTCTCTCTTGCAAAGTTCCAGGTGGGAATTGGCTATTTAGGTAGTTGGAAACCCAAGCGAAGGGCCAACACTACATTTTCTTATCTTGTTTCTTCTTTCTCCCTCCTTTTAATCTCTTTATGATCCTTCTAAAGGTTTTTTGCATCATTGTAGTGTGTTTCTTACAATCAGGCATCGTGATAGCTGGGTACACTGAAAGCCACAATTGTAATCAGCAACATCCAACATTTATAACCATTATTTATTATTATAAATAACTTGTAATACCCAGAAACATCCAGGACTTATCTCCCCCCCTCCCAAGAAAGCAAATGTAGAATTCTTCTAAACAAGAGTAGTTGCTAATTTTTTCTTCCAGTAAAAAACCATTAATATTCATCTCATGGCCCTATTTCTGCAAGACAGGGTAGTCTTTCAATATTTTTGCGCAACTGATAGGAGTAGGCTATAGCACCAGTTGAGCAGGGCAATACTCCCAAGGTGGATGGAAAGCTGATGACAGAGAGAGCTGGAGCTCCTGTTTCATCAGTTGTTAGGACTAGTTCCTGACCATCCCCCTTTGCTGAACTTTTTTCAGTGTTTCAGTAACAGAGAGTAGGCCAGCATGCTCTTCAATACAAGTTTCTCTAACTGTCAACAAAGTACATGCACAGTACACACCACTTCCTTTTCAAAAGTAAAAAAAGAAAATGGCTCATATTAACCATACCTCGGAGTCACCTGGGGGGGGGGATAAATCCTCTCCTGGTGACGACTCGATGAGCTGCCTGGAACCACTGTCTGACTCACTTCTTCATTTCTCCAACATTCGCAGCCTTTCCGCTAATTATCACTCAGTTGAGCCCCACTTCTCCTCCTCTAAACCTCACCTTCTCTTCCGAACTGAGACTCAGCTGTCTGAAGCAGCTGATTGCAAACCCTTTTCTGTATCCTCCTACGTTCTCTATACTCATTTCAAAGACATAGGTGGCTACTGTGTACGTGTACGCAACGACTTATCTTGCTCTCGTGTTCCTGAACTTGATTCTTCTGTATTCTCTACTCTCTGGCTTTGGCTTTCCTGTCATTTTCTAACTAAATATATCCGCACTGTTTACTTATCCACTAACTCTACTATGAAAAATTCTTCTACTATCTTACTTCTACGATGGAATACATTCTACCATTTCTCCCTTCTCCAAAATCTCCATTCTGGGAGATTTCAAAGTTCACCACCACCTTTGGCTCTCCTCTCCTTTCACTGATCCACCTGGTGAACGAGCCTACATCTTTTCTATCCTTAATGACCTACAGCAGCTTGTACAGCACCCTACACGTATCCCTGACCGCCTTGGAGAGAGCTCCAACATTCTTGACCTCTTCCTTACAACTAATCCTTCTGCTTACTGTTAATCTTTCCTCTTCGTTGGGCTCCTCTGATCACAACCTTATTACCTTAACCTGTCCTATTGCTCTGGTAAGGCCAATGGACCCTCCACAGAAATGCCAAATGTGGCACTATGGTGCTGTGAATTGGGAGGCCCTCAGGCAGGACTACTTTGATTTTCCCTGGAATGATTATTGCTTCCATGGCCGGGAGCCAGCTGAGTGTGCCTTGCGCATTACAGAGGTTATTCTCTTGGGCATGGAAGCATACATTCCCTTCTCATATCCTTCGACTAATGCAGGAAAGCCTTGGTTTAATCACGCTTCATCTAATGCTGTCCGCAACAAGGAGAGAGAGCCTATACAAGGTACCAGAGCCAACCCTCCCCTGAATCACATCTTTTTTATGTTTCTGCCCGGAATCGTGTTAAGTCTCTTCTTCACTCTGCTAAAAACAATTTCATCCATTCTAAACGGTCTCAACTCTCCAACTCAAATTCTTCTCGCTCCATCTGGCACCATGCCAAAAACCTTTCTAACAACTTTACCTCATCATCCTTCCCTCCTCTGATGGCTCTGTAGCTATTTCTTCTACTGATACAGCAGATCTCTCTGCTCAGACTTTCTCCTCCAATTCCACCTTAGTGGATTCCAGTGCTGTTCCTCCATCACTTCCCCCCTCTGACTTCCTCATGGCTGACATTAAAATTTCTTCAGCTGATGTATTTTCTGCCATCACTGGCCTCAATAATAACAAGGCATATGGGCCTGATGGCGTCCCTCCTGTTGTCCTCAAGAACTGAACTTCGGTGCTTACACCCTGCCTAGGTATACTTTTCTGCCTCTGTCTATCAACTTGTACCTTTCCTTCTTGCTGGAAGTTTGCTCTCATTCAGCCAGTCCCAAAGATGGGTGACACTTCCCAACCCTCTACCTCAGCCAGTCCCAAAGAAGGGTGACTATTCCCAACCCTCTAACTATTGTCCAATTGCTTTAACATCTTGTGTCTCAAAAGTTTTCAAATTAATTCTTGACAGAAAAATTTTAATGCATCTTTCCTATCACAGCCTTCTTTCTGATCATCAGTACTGATTTCGTCAGGGACGCTCTACTGGCGAAAGCTTTGCCATTGCACTTGACATCTCAAAGGCTTTCGATCGAGTCTGGCATAAATCTTTAATTTCCAAACTGCCCTCTTAAGGTTTCTATCCTTTTATCTGTGCCTTCAGCTCTAGCTTTCTTTCTGGTTGCTCTATAGCCGCTGTTGTAGACGGCCATCATTCTTCTCCTCGATCTATCAACAGTGGTGTTCCTCAGGGCTCTGTCCTATCACCAACTCTCTTCCTTTTATTCATCAATGACCTTCTAAACTGTACATCTAACCCTATCCACTTGCACGCTGATGATTCCACCCTGTGTCCAACGTGCACTCAAATGGGTGAGCATGGTCTGATTGCCAAATGGTGCAACTGAACAGCTGGTTGACACTTCATATGAGGGAACCTTACAATTTGTCCCGAAGACATAGTCTTGGGAGGCACCAATGGCTGCTGTCCATAAAGCATACCCTTCATCCCTGACCTGTGTCTCCCACCATTAGACAAAGATAAATATATAAATATATAACTATTTTTTGTGTCTGACTCTGGGCATAGGCTTCACAGCCAGCTATCAAAGCCCATCAGTCCTCCTACATACCATACACCTCTACATGTCACCACTTCGGCACTACTACCCACCATCCATACTGAATACATGCTAGGGCTGTCTCATATAGGACTGGTGTATTGGTATTGGCGAGGGTATTTTTACGACATGTTGGCGGGTCTTCTGGTAGATCAGTAAAGCCCGATTTAATGAAATTCAAATCCTTAAACTGTTCCCTGCCCCAGCGCAGATTTGAACCTGGTTCTGTTAGGACTGCATACCACCTCTCTACCGACTGAGCCACCGCCTCCCCAATACAAAACGTTCAATAAAAAGCTTGAGAATTTATAAGCTACTATGACAACCATGACCTTAAATGGCTAAAACTAATGAAACAGAGAAGCTTGGAACAGAGTACAGCTGGCTAGGCCTATCTAAAATAACATAACAAAATGGAAGCACAGTACCATTCAAAGTGGTAACTGGTAGTGGCAGCTGACTGAGCAGCAGCAATGACCAAATGAACAAGCAAACACACCCCAAAGCATTAAATACTGATTTATGAAACCCATCAACATGCCATAAAAATGGTCCTGCTACTAACAATAAACCAGTCCTGTATGAGACAGCCCAGGCATGTATTCAGGGTGGATGGTGGGAGTCTGAGCCACAGTGGTGACATGTGAAGGTAGCCTATTCCCTAGTCAGTTGCATTAACCCGTGGAATGTGCAATTACCTTTTCTTATCCTACCCAGTGGTGTGCTAAAAATTATTTTAATTTAATCAAATTTTATTTTTCTAATTTGAAGATAAACATCCACGGCATCATCTGGTGGTGGTGGTGGGGGTGTGTGGGGGTCTTTGTGTAGCGCTATGCTTTACTTTGCTCAGGGGCGGAGTAGTTAGCAGCGATGCATGGCCAGCACAGCCTGAGCTGTGGCTCGCAACAGGCCACTACCCACCCTGATCTGTGGCTCGCAACCAACGGATTAATAAACAGTTCTGTGGAAACATAATAAGCCTCCCACTAGTAGGGGGGCATCACTGGTGCAAAAACTATCTAAAAAAATATACTGGACACCAGCTCAGGAGAATTATGGAGGGTCCCTTGTTCTTCCCTCTTCCTTCTGCTTACGGGTGATTTTACACTCCCTCTTCTGTCTTTCTTTCCTTCATGCTTCCCTCTTCCTTCTGCCTGTGGGTGACTCTACACTGAGTGACAAGCCAAATGGTTTCCTGTACACCAGAAAACCATTTACTATGCTGGGTGGTAACCATGTAACCAAATTTTGGCACCTGGTGGTTTAGTGAGTAATTACGGCGCTCTAATCGGATTGAGCCGGTGAAGGTTTATATCCGAGGGATGGTTGGGGTTTATTGCTCACGTAATGCCACTCAGATGAGTGAGGCTGGTCACTCTCATCTTAAATGTCAGGACCAACTTG
>JAGKTI010005480.1:19394-34516 GCA_018397915.1 Birgus latro | reverse complement strand
AGGGTCTGGGGGTCTATGGAGTTCACGCTACCAAACGAGGAGGAACCATCCAAGCTGCCTGAGAGTGCAGACATTTCACCAGGAACCCTGGCTGAGGTTTCTACGGCATTAACATCATTTGTACACAATCTGACATCCTCCATGGCTTTAGATATGTTTTTCTCTCCCATCAGTAACATGTGCCCTACCCAGCATCTAATTAGTGAAGGTTTCCTCACTGTATGAGAAAAGGGAAACAACATCCACATCTTTGAAGATGATTCCAACCAGTTAGGAAAAACCATGCAGTACATGAAATCCCAACTATGATGGGCAACTAATGCATATAATAAAATGGCAAGGTAACCCCCCTCCCCCCTGACACAAAAAAGTGGTTAATATGCAGCTATAAGGACCTTCCACATAACGGGCAGAATGGAAGTTGCCAACCGAAACTGCAGATGAGGTTCAAGACCAAACTCATGGTAAATTTCATTTAAGCATAACTAACAGTAATAAAGGACCCCCAAAACATACTCATGAAGGTAGGGGTTCCATATTCTTTTACACTAACATGACATTTTGTTGTCTCCACCTCAGACAGAGCCATTTACTGATGTAAATTGTGGTATTTATCAACCTTCCTCCAAGGCAACAAGGTTATTGTCATCAAAGGGAAAAAAAATACTTATACTAAACAATGGAATATGAAAATAACCTTCAGACATAGCTAAAACATCCTGGAATATCAAATGACTATTGCCTCCATTAACCAAATAACCTATCTTTCAACATACTGTTAAGTGGTGCAACACACATATTGCACCTCACCATATTTAATTCTCGAATCATTACTAATGCAAACAGTTTTAGTTTCTATGAAGGCACTCTTCAATACTATGTAATATTATGTTTAAAAGCCAATGATAAATATAGCTATCATTCCCTTCTATGTTTTCTAACACCTCCCACAACCCTCTTTCCCCTACTGCACAACTTACCTTTCTGGCCTCATTGTGGTAGATAAGGGAGACGTTCTCAATGACCTGTTCATCAGTAAGGTCCTCGTATGGTTGCTCTCGGGCCATGGTCAGTATTTCCCAAAGCGTGACCGCAAATGACCACACGTCACTTTTTGTTGTGAACTTCCCCTGAGAAAATGATTCATAATTATTAAGCACTGTTGTCTTCAATGATACATCATCATTATCCTGACCTCTTCTTCACACTCAATTCTGGGGTAAGGTAGGGTTCAAGAAATAAGAAAACTTATGCAATGTATACAAAACAAACTTCAATCATACTGCATGGAATCCCGAGTCAATGTAATATACAACAAACAGTTTGTATTTTATTACCATCTAGTGTATATTTCCTTCTAGAAAGCACTCCAGAAATCTTTGATTATCTTCTGCCAGTTTCAGTGTTATGAAAAAACTGAATATCTTATCACAATTGCTACCTTCAACTAATTTTATTCTGCTAAAGACACATTTGAACTGAAGGGGGTTGGATATACAATACCTCTTCACTACAAAAGGTTTCTATCAATCCACATACAGATGCCATAATCTCGGAAGGGATGTTGAAAATGACTCTACGCCATCCTGTACTCTGCCATCAGGCTGCCCTTCCTCCAACTCACAGCATCCTCATTTATATACCTGTCCACTTCATTCTCGACCTACCCCATCCCCTCACTCCTAACTCACACTCTCATCAAACTCTTACTTTCTATTCTCTTCACAAATGCCAAATAATTTCAGGGTATTTCTATCACCCACCAGCACATCCACATTACCATAAAACTACAGGTGTCACACCAGAGGCGGTCCTTACTACATTGAGCAAGTGCTCGCCAAGCTCTGAAAATTTTTCAGGACATGGTGAGGACGGGTGGGAAAAGCAAAATTGCTCCACTACTTCGCTGCTACTAAGCCCTTGCTGCGTGCCTATCCGGTCCTTACTGCATCAGCACTGGGTCCAACTGGTTCCTACTACTTGCATACCACGCGCGTGATCAAGCATGCACCACACTCTGTCGGTCCTCAGTATGCTCCCACACCGTGGAATCAGTGCGCACTACGCTAGCACCACATGGCCCCTACATCCTGTTGGTCCTATAAATACAGCGGGCTGCTCTTTCCATCATCATTCATTCCCACCTGGTCTGAATTAAAATTCTCAGGTGATAGGGGAAGAAGGGGGGGGAAGTCATTGTGGTGAACCGGTAACCCCGTGGGCATCACACACCAAAATACTATAACACCACATGGCTCAAAAAAAACATATGAAAATTTGATCTAACTTAAAAGACAAAAAAAAAAAAAAGACATAGATAAACAGGTAGCTATAGACAGGTATAGATAGACAGATAGATAAACAGGTAGCTATAGACAGGTACAGATACAGATAGACAGAAAAACAGCGACAGATACTTCTGCCATATTTATCTCTGGTCATACAAATCTCAAAATAAATTCAAGGTAACAGTAATAAACAAACTCACCATTGTAGTGAAGGGGTATAAAAGATACAAACTGTAGCGAAGGGGTATAAAAGATACGAACTGTAGTGAAGGGGTATAAAAGATACCAGAACTGAACTGAGAGGAAGTGGAAAGTTTCCACTCCTATATACCTTTCTCGGCAGACACATTAAAGACCTATTAATGACCCAGTACTGACGCAGTGCTAACCTGCGGGTTACCTGGTGCCTACGTAATACAGCATAGCAAGAGCATGAATGTGCTGAGTATTGACCCAGCATTCTCTTGACAGGAACTTAGTAGTGACGCAGTGTAAACTGCATGGACATGGTATGAGCGGGATGGTTACATAGCGGCAACTCAGTGAGAGCGTAGTAGCTTCTTCCCCGTCCCCACCCCGTCAACCAAGTCCTCGCTGCGTCACTAATACATCAAGCCGGTCCGCACTACGTCAGCAAAGGGTCACCACCCCGTTCTAAATCTTCTACGCTCTCACTACGCAAACTGGTCCACGTCCTTGCAGACTGCACTGGGTCTTCACTGTGCACATATTGGTCCCCACTGCATCCACGCCGGTCCTCACCGCGTCCTGGCAATTTTGCAATTTTTGCAGGACGTAGTAAGGACAGGCTCTGGTGTGACTGCCCTATAATGGATTTTCTATGTGACTCCATGTCAAGTAACTCAATGCCACTCCCCTCACTCTTGAACTGTGTCCTTCGAAATGAACTCTCGCTGCAGCTACATAAACCTGTCTGGATGTCAAATGTTGTTGTGACCATAAGCTCACCTCGATATGAACCCAGTATACTGCAGACTGCAATGCCCTTTCCCTGCAGTTCACCATTCCCTTTCAAGGGGACAGGGAGGAAGTTGAGGAAAGTCTGCATAATTAAGCTGTCTGGTTACATCAGTGCCACTACTTAAAAGCCTCCCAGTCCAGCATACATTGCAAGAATAAACCAATAAAGTATCACTAGACTGAAAAGGTTGAGAGAGAGAGAGAGAGAGAGAGAGAGAGAGAGAGAGAGAGAGAGAGTGTGTGTGTGTGTGTGTGTGTGTGTACCTACAGTATGGTGGGTGGTAACCTATAACCAAATTATGGCAGCTGATGGTTTAGTGGCCTGGGCAGGTTATTATCCAAGGGGTGGTTGGGGTTTGCTGCTCACATAATGCCAGCCAGGGATAAGTGAGGCTGGTCACACTCATCTTAAATGTCAAAACCAACTTGCCTAGCCCCAGGTCCCTATGTTCCTCATGGGGCAACACAGATATAGATGATGAATGAATGAAAAACCAACTTACCAGTAAGATGGACTCCCATGCCATCCATCGTATAGGGAGAAGAGCCTTGCCCTCAATGCGATAGTAGTCACCTGAGTACATATTCCGACTCATCCCAAAGTCAGAGATCTTGATAACATGTCCTGCCCCAACCAGGCAGTTTCTGTGTGAGGAGTGAAGTAGCAATGAATAAGGGTATGTTGTGAGGAAATTATATAAAACAAGACATCTAATGCCTACTAAATGCAGGAGGGTTAGGCAGACATTGTTTTGTTAAATACCTATCTTACCCAGGGATATAACAACCATTAATTCTACAATCCACATTCCTATTTCAGTTCTAGGTGTTAACTGGCCTGGGTAAAGAAGATCCTGCTCAACACTCTTGTGGGCAGCCCTGGAATCTAAATCTGGGTTTCCTGGTTGCTAACAGTGTGTGCTTCCTATTAACCCTTTCAGATTCTCGGCCCTCCGCCAATTGTGTCTGTGCCAGATTCAGCCAGGTGCACATACAGCGAGCCATCTTGCAGCAATATTTGTACTTAACTGGCTGCTGTACACAACTTCTGGTAGACTACAGTCTGACTAAAACATCCGGATCGTTGTGGCGTTGCCCCTCATGGGAATTACCCCTCCTGCGGCGTTGCCAATTTTTGTACTGGGCAAATTATCGGATTAGAGACAAAGTGCTATGTCCTCGCTCCCACCACACCATCTCTCTCTCTCCATATAATATATATATACTGTAAATAAATTTCATTTAGAAATAGTAAATAGCCAAAAAATTGAGACACAGAGGTGTGTGTTGGTATAGGCTTGGCAACACCACAGGAGGGGTAACTCCCATGAGGGGCATTGCCACAACAATCCGGACGTTTTACATGGACTATAATGAATATGGTACCGTTTTAAAGATGAATAGTTGTTCTTTATCGTACTATGGTTGAAAAAGGTAAATACGATAGCTAAAAGGCCAAAATGATGAGTAGAAATTAGCTGAAAATGAAAAAAAGCACACCCTCCCATAGAAAAATATTTGGTTAACCCTTTACCACGGGTCGTCACTTTTGTGACAGTCGGGTGGAATGGATCATAACGCAGGGCGTCACTTGAGTGACTGTGTTATTTTTAATTCCCCCCGGGCTTTCAGGTGGTGACTTGTATCATCTATCAGCACTGCCAATGTCCAACAATAGTCAGAGCTGCTAATGTCATCAGTACTCCCATCCATTGTTGACAATTTAGCCATTTTCCCACATTCTAGACTCCCCTCCCTACCTCCCCTCCATTACCCTATCGTGTCGTCTGCTCAGCTGCTCTGCGCTAAGTAAATCTTCCCCGGATTTTTCCACTGTTTTCATCCATTGAAATGAGCCCTATGCCCTATTCTTATACAAAATAATATTAATATAAAAAAAAATAAGGTAATTGATAGTGCCATACACCTGGAATTGGCTGATTATCACTTAGCACATCCAACCTGCACTCGTTCGCTAATTTTCCCCGGTGAAATATGCCGTATGAGCTACTCTCGTAATATAAATGTATATGAGAAAGGAAGGGAGAAGCCTGAGTGATATTCATATTCACCTGGAACTACCTAATTTATATGTATTGTCTAGATTTCCTACGACTTATTTCTTAGCATATATATTAGCAGCTGACATTTTCAACTCTTTGCTACCAAGATACAGCCAGTTCGCTCTCGTTCTTCTCGGTGAAAAAACGCCCGTCCATTTCTGCCACTTTTGCGCCTATTATAAAAGGCCCTGTGACCTCTACCCCTACTAAACATCGTGTGGGAAGCGGTAAAGGACTGTAGATATATATAAGTGTAATAAAGTACTAGAAATAATAAAGTGTGAGTGTGTATATGAATAAGAAATGACAAACACCAGCTGCGAATTAGCGGGAGTGGGAGGCTCATACGTGCTCGTATTTTACATTGCTTTCACAGTGTTTTTTTCTTTTGAGTATGGATTCCAAACTACTTGGAAATCACTGAATAGTGTTTCTAGTGATAATATCTGGCAGTGGTATTCAGATTAGGGGATGTCGGGAAGTGTAAAGTGGAGACTTAGTTACCCAACTTCAGAAGTCTCCACAAGTCCTATGGTAGTCGATGAGTGCTAAAAAAACCATCCCAGGAGAAAGCTGAAGGTATGCGCCATATGCATGTGTAATTATAATATTCTGATTTTTGGCAAATATTTTTTAAAAGTCAGTCGGAGCGTGAATATCCCCGCGGGAATGGCACGGAGCACCTCCGACAACCCCGCGGTGTAGGGGTAAAAAAAACAAAAAACAAAAGTACATTCCCTTTCTATTGACATATAGGTTATGGCAATTTATGTTAGTTTTCACAGAGAAAAGCAAAAGCTTTTGCTATCATGCTGGCAAATATCCATGCTGGTAATACTGATATTATTCATGGTAAAAACCTATTTATTATGCATATCCATCTGATGTACTCATCACTGTAAAAACAAATAGTTGGAAAAAGATAAACAGGATAGTGTATGTGGAACAAGGCCAGAAAGGAGATGGAAAATATGGAAAAGAAAAACATTGTTTTGTATGACTCAAATTCAAGTCATCAGAATCTCAACAGCTGGATTTAAGATGCCTCGAAATTGTGTCGTCCGAATCTCAAAGGGTTAATACCACTGCCAACGGGGAAATTGTTAGTGTTGTGCGGGCTAACTGCTGAACCTACACAATACGTGTTCTTTTGAATAAGTAAGATGTGCCGTATGTATACAGTATATGAGGGACTGCATTCACGAAGTGTATGTAAATTAAGAGATGCAGAAGAGACAGGGTAAGTTAGAGTCTGAAGTATCACACAGTGTCAGAGTGGGTTACCTAAGCATGCTTCCCGTAAGGTGAAAATGAAAATTGTATATGTGTGGTGGGGGTGACCAGAGGACAGATAAAAAAAAATACACAAGGTATAGTATGAGTGTTATAAAATGAGACTGAAGCATAATGTGGACGAGGCAGTGCATGTTACAACTGATGATCTAGTACTATCATCATGTACTGCAACCAACATTTCACACAGCTATTTCAGGTTGTGTTCAACCATCTCAGAATGCTGAAGTTTTGGGAATGAGAGTTCTGCATGAAACTTGCCACTATCAGTATGGAATTATTCTGCACTAACATGGTACTGTGTCAGTAATGTACTAGCTTTCAATGTACACCTGTATTATTTTTTGCTATACATCATTCACTGACCTGGTGGCGAGATCTCGATGCACAAAGTTCAGTGACTCCAGGTACTTCATGCCAGAGGCTATTTGTGTAGCCATGTATATAAGGCATCCATAGCTGCAGAGGAATGACAAATTAGATACTGTATAGTTATAATTACACACACATACACCTGTACCTCCTCTTACGCAGCTGAAGTGTTTACTTAGTGGACTGTGCGATTTCCATGCAACAAATTAGATACTGTATAATTATAAGTACACACACACACACCTGTACCACCTCTTACGCAGCTGAAGTGTTTACTTGGTGGATTGTGCAATTTCCATGCAAGTGGGCCCCTTTACCCCACTCTAAGAAAGCTAATGTGTTAACCAACTTGCATACTACAAACTCCCTGAGACCCCCAACTAGACTACTGATATGTTTCCTGTAGGTACAGCCTACTGTACAGAGATAAAGCAGAGATACATTAGCAAAAACAAATGGGGAAGGGAGGAACCCACTGTGACTCCAACTCCTGTTTCGGGGTTCTAGGTGTTAGCTTCAAACCCCGAAAATTCTTGACAGAAGTCATGATGACAGCCAAGACATAAGTGTGTGGGTAGTCTGACATTAGTCTGAAGCACCTTGCAGAATTTTGGCATCATTTATGGGCACCATGTAAGGAATTACATGTATTTAAATTATAGCTGTAGAGACCATTTTGGGTGGTTTTCATTATAATTTGCTATTTGTGAGTGAGTGTCTGTTTCTTATCACCAGTGAATTGTGAGGAATTAGCAACAGTTGCTGCTGTGGCCGCAGGCTCCTCTAACCAAGAACCCAGTGGAGGAGTAGACTGACGTTGCCCTTCTGCAGTCCAACATCCTTCCTTTAGGGGGCACAGAAAAGTTGAGGGATGTTTGTTTAATGGGACTGTGGGGCTACTCCACTACTGTATATACAGTAGGTGCCACAATAGGAATGCATCCCTCTCCAGCACCAGCCAACAAAGGCAAGTGGGAAGTGAAATATCAGTAAAAATTTTCACCAACCATACTACTGACCTAAGTGTCTTGGCATGGGTGTTCCTTGGTGAGGCTGTCTCGGCAATGTGGGCCTGGAGGTACTGGTTGAGGTCACCATGCTCCATGTACTCTACCAGCATACACAATGGCTCCTCCCGGGAACACACACCCACCACCTGCACAATGTTGGGGTCTCGCAGCCTTGCTAGGATTTCCACCTCCCGCTCAAAGTCACACCTGCAGGAAACAGAAAAGTTGGGGTTAGTTTGAAACAGTTCATCTGTCTCAACTGATGGCCTAAAAGGAACACAAGGTCAGCAATTTCAAAAATGTCCTGAAAGATGACAGGCAGTCATTAATGACAATTTACTTCATTTTTTAATCCAAAATTTATTTTGCAGGAAGAGTATGAAAAATGGAGATTCTGTACTTTCCTGAAGTGTCCCTACTACAAAGACAAATACTGCATTAGTTGTGGCGGGGAGCTTACTGCAAGTAGCTTTGGGAATCAACGTTCAGGCCTCATACAGTGTATGTACGTAAGAGAGGTGAGATTAGAACTAGTGAAAAGAAATAATGAAAAACCTGTTTAGATAGCAAACAGGACATCCATGAGGGAAGCAGCAACTCAAGGGAGTAATTAGATGGAGAGATGGTGCTGAGTGAAATATGGCAGAGCTGGTTAAGCTGAAGGAGGATACAGTAGACAGAATCAAAGGAGGAAATTCACGGGAGTGGTTGCGCTAGGAAGAAAAAGTCGAGAGTTTGTATTCTTGTCAGTTCAGTAGACTTTCTAGCACCTCTTCTTTACTAGTCTGCTGTTACATATGGTACTGAAATATTGTCTTGTATATGTGCAAAATCTAACACAAAACAATTTTACAGTATGATGGAAAATAAATCAATAATGATACTGTACTGTTTTTGGTTTGTTCCATCTGAGGGAACTGGGACACTCTCACAACTTGATTACTAAGTAGTGGTAGCATGAAATTCATTGAACATAAGCTGTGAGGTAGGAACGAGTTTCCTTGACAACTACAGTAGTTAAAATTTTCCTCAGATCTGACTACACTTGACCATCAACTGACCTGAAATGAGTTAGGGATCTTTGTCAGATGGAAAAACAGACATAATGAAAAAGTACTGGGAAGCCTCCTTACCCAGCAAAACTACTGGTTGAAATCCTGGCAGAGGCTACCTACCTGACAGAATGCGACGCCTCCATCCTGAGTGTCTTCACTGCCACCATCTGCTTCTCACCTTCCTCATCCTCAACCTCACCCAAATGTACCTGTCATGAAGAAGGGATTTAACACATGTAATCATAAAATATACAATTTTTACACTTAGTTCTATGCAAACCTAAACTATAAAAAATGATTACAAAAGTCAAAGCCCTCCATGCCCTAGTTATGAATAAATACAAAAGACTTGATACAGCTGGGGGGGGGACTTCCATTTGTTTATTTTCTTCTCTTATCTTCTATTTATTCATCATCCCCATCAAGGTTTTTCCCTGCCAGAAATTGCTGTGAAAGTACAGCACAGAAAGGAATGTTAATAATGAATGCCAAGAGTGATCTCACAACAGTTGAACGGCACACTCAAGGAAGTGGCCCACCCACTCTTTAATACATCAATCCCCAAGAATCCTGGCTTTTGCTCACAGGTCTATCTGGACTTGTGTGTGTAAGTGTTTCGTTATACATTTATTCTTACTACAGCAGTAGTTAAGTGGTGACAAACATTATCCACTCAGTTGTAGTAATACCTACTTCTTCATTCACCATTATCAATCTATTCCTGTGTCTGCCCTTCCAACTTTTCCCATTCCTTTTTGTTTTCGTTTTCGTTACTTTTTATTATTATTCTTCCCACTTCAAGTGACTCTACACTGAGTGACAAGTATATATAATGATTTCCTGTTACCCACAAAATCATTTACCACATTGGGTGGTACCCATTATAACCAGATCATGGGGTAATGTGGCACTTACCATGGTGCCTCTGTTAACTAAATGGCGAGACACAAATGTGGCATTCATCTAGGAACAAAACCTCCACGCATTTCACCATGTCCCACTGCGGCAAGGTGCTGTCCACTGCAACAGAACATTGGTTCACTGCATGGGACAGCCCTGCAGAGGTAGTTGCTTGCCTGCAGTTGATGGGTCTGGACAGTAAGGTAAACTGGGGTTGATCATCAACTTCACTAAAAATTCTTTTAATTTTTGCTTACCTCTCCAAACTGTCCCTCGCCAAGCTGCTGCAGGAGGGTGATGGCCATGCGGGGTATTTCCCTGGCCCGTGTCTCCTCCAGTGGAGGCACTGCTGTCTGTCCCTGAACCCCCGTCCCTGACCCCTGTCCCTGTTTTCCGCTGCTACTGCCAGTGCCACTCTGCAGAATGAGAGGCAGGTTAGGTTCATGTGATTTTATGTACAAGGTGGCTCTTAAATATTTCTGCACAAGAAACCATGTGGCAATACTTTGTGTTGCAGGGATGGCTCAGTCAGCTAATGTGGGTATGGCTGTGTCATTGGGAGCAAAGAATGAACAAATGATGCAGAGTAGATACTGATAACAGTGACTGCCGTCCCCACAACACGCAGAATTGCTCAGCATAGTGGAAGGCATGCGTTATATTAGGATTATCCACTGTGTGTGTGTGTGTGTGTGTTTATCATACAAACACAGTCTAACTGTAGTTACTCGTGTGAAAAGTAAAACGCTGCAAACAAAACCCTTGACTGCTGTGACGAAAAGCTGCAGCTGCCATCTCCCTCTCATCTGAACATGAAAGCAGCAGGAACGTGGTGTCCCCTTGGCTAAAAGATAGGATATTAAGAGTCTTAGTTCCAGCTTTGAGCAGTCTGACCGCTCCTCGCACTCACAATGGTGGCGCTTAGCTGTAACGAGAGGGATCAGAGAGAGAGAGAGAGAGAAAGGGAGAGGTGGGGAGAAAAGAGAGGAGAGTGGAATCTAGGGGAGAAAGAGATGAGGAAAAGAATGAGAGAGAGAGAGAGAGAGAGAGAGAGAGAGAGAGAGAGAGAGAGAGGAGAGAGAGAGAGAGAGGAGGAGAGAAATTTTTTTTTTTTTTTACCAGTTGAGTATCAGGCTGTCTCTTCCTTTATTTTCTTTCACCCCAGCCCTTTGTCCTGCACTATTATTTCCCTCCCTTTCCCATTTTTTCCTCTCTTTCTCAATCAATACCTTCCCCCTCCCCCTCAGCCTCCCATATTCCTCCCCTCTTACCACCTCTTTCATTCTCATCCCCAGGTCATAATTCTCCCCTCTTCACCCTCCTGTTACTTTCCCACTTATCATCTCTCACATTCCTTCTTCCTTACCTCCCTCTCCATTTATCATTCCTCTTCTTTTCTTACCCCCCCCCTCCTTCCTCCAATTCTCTTCCTTTGCCATTTCTTTTTTACTCACTTTTTCTTCCTCCCACTTCCCTGCTTTATGTTCCTACTCCCTCTTTCCTCCCTTCCTCTCACCATCCATCACCATTTTCTCCCTTCCTCCCTCTCTTTCCTCTATCATTACTCCCCTCTTCCTTCCTTTCTCTCCTCCCAATCCTTCTGCCTCCCCCTCCCCTCTGCTGAGCCTCCCTTAGTGAGGTAATCTGCATGGTTGGACCGCTTGTACAAGACCACAGCTGACCACCATATTATCTCTGACTGTCCATTCTCCCCAACCCAACCCTTCCCATATCATAAACTCTCTCTCCTATTTCCTTCTTCATTGCCTCTTCTCTCATTTCCTTCTTCATTGCCTCCTCCCTCTCTCATTTCCTTCTTCATCACCTTTTCTCTCATTTCCTTCTTCATTGCCTCTTCCCTCTCTTATTTCCTTTTTCATCGCCTCTTCTTTCTCTCCTACTTCCTTCTTCATTGCCTCTTCTCTCTCCTTCTTCCTTCTTCATTGCCTCTCTCTCTCTCTCTCTCTCCTACTTCTTTCTTAATTGCCTCTTCTCTCTATTTCCTCCTTCAATGCCTCTTCTCTATCACCACTTTCTTCTCTTCTTTGTCGTCTTCTGTTTTTCCCACTTCTTCCTTTGTCTCTTCTCTTCCCCTCTCCCTCCACTTCCATTACTTCTCTTACCTTCTTTCACGACTCTGCTTTTTTTCTTTCTCATGTCTTCTGCCGTTGATTGTCCCTTCTTTCTTGTCTCTTCTTACCTCTCACCACACTCCCTCTTCTTTAAATTTCTCTCGTCTCTAGTATCATTCTCACACCTCTCCTTCCCCCCCACTTCCTTTCAACCTCCTCATTTGTCCTCTCTTGCCTCTCTCTTATTCCTCTCTTGCATCCTTTTCATCCTTCATATTTGTCATTCCTCCCCTTCCCTTAAATTCCACCCTTACATCTCTCTCTCTCTCACCTGATCTTTAATTTCTTCCCCTCCACCCTCTTTTGATACTTTCCCATTGGCACCACCATCAATATTAATAATAAATAATAATAACAATAGTAATGATAAAAATATCCATCCATCATCCAATCCTATGTTGCCCCATGAGGAACGTAGGAGCCTGGGGCTAGGCAAGGTGGTCCTGACACTGAAGATGAGAGTGACAAACCTCACTCATCCCTGAGTGACACTACGTGAGCAATAAACCCCAATCACCTCTTGGATATAAACCTACACCGGCTCAATCCGATTGGAGCACTGTAATTACCCAATAAACCACCAGGAGCCAAAATTTGGTTATATGGTTACCACCCCATGTAGTAAATAATTTTCTGGTGTACAGGAAACCATTAAGCTTGTCACTCAGTGTAGAGTCACCCATAAGCAGAAGGATGTGGAAAGAATGAGGGGGAAAAAAAAGACAGAAAAGGGAGCATAGAGTCACCTGCAGGCAGAAGGAGGAGGAAAGAGTGAAGGAGAGAAAGTCAGAAGAGGACAGAAGGAAAGGAGGATGGAGGAGAGAAAAGGGCAGACACCCGAGAGCAGCACTACATCGAATGAGTGGATGGTGAGCGCCCCCACCTACCACACATGATACCAACAATAATCCTAACCTGCACCAAGTCCGTAGCAGCATAGAAGCTCTCCTGTTGCTGCTGGGAGCCTGGTGGAACGGGTGTGGGCGTGGGCTTGCCAAGGAACGTGTTGAGGGGGTGGTGGGGCGGCTTGGAGTGGGGCAGGGGTGGAGGATACACTGCGCTTGTCCCGTCAGTCTCCAGGTGTGGGATGGCATAGTCAGTAGAGGGGCATTCTGGTGGTGAGACATAGTAACTTGTGGAGGATTCATAATTGCAGTTATCACCATCATCCTCAATAATATCACTGCCATTATCATCATCATTATTATGTGGTTCATTATTTACATTTATCCCCACTGTCATCATCACCATCAAAATTATGGTTGATATATATTTTCATTTATCACCATCATCACTGTCAACACAACCACCACCACCGTCATCAGAATAATCACTATCATTGTTCACCAATACCTCCATTATCATCACAGAACTAGTACTACTGATGCAATACTACTACTAATACTGGTTACCCCACCATCGCTAAACCATTACCATCATCCTCTCTACCACCTTCCCAAAATGCAATAACCTTAAGTTAGTAGAAATGCTCTTTTTTCTCTTCCCCCATGCTACACCCTCTTCCCAAGTACTTCGCATATCAGCTCTAAGCGAAGGCTTTGGAAAATAATGTAATTAGAGTTTATTACTTCAAATACCATGAACAAAATACAGTATTAAAGGTAATTAGTGTACCTTTATGAATCCTGTGAATGAAAATATCAAATATAATTAGAGTTTACTACTTTGAATTCTGTGAATGATCCATTAATGCGTTCAGCTGACAGGGTCTGAACCTAACTGGTGAGTTTTGTGCAGATCTCAACTTCCTCCCACTCAACCAGGACCCACCATACCAAACAGAACACTCCTACTGTGAATTCAACACTGCAAAACAAGGACGTCTGTGCCGGACTTAATGGACACTGTGTAGAGCAAAAGAAACAACTATCTTCAAAGTTCTGCCTGAAGGGAATGTACAACCGGCGAAATACAATGAGAACCCCGTCTCTACAATACTTTTTTTTTTTTTTTTTTTTTTTAAGGTGAAGATGCATTTGACAGGTTGGGGATGATTGGCTGAATACAACATTACTTCATAATCACTTTACTCATATTATTAATTGACATAACATATATCTGAAGGAGACATTTGTTAGTAAATAAGTTATTCGAACATGTTGCATTCAGCCAATCATCACCAACCTGTCAGGTGTATCTTTGCCTCGATAAAAAACTGAGTATAGTGTGTGTTCCAGGTGGTTTGATTTTTCCGCTATGTATTTGTCAAACTCTGGGAAGATACTTGTGTGTACATTTGATCACATCACATACAACTGCTTAGAAAATTAAAATATAAATGGGTAAAAGAATAGCAATTGTGGGGAGTTGAGACTGGCCGTGGCCGGGTCTATGAATTCATATGTTAAGGCTTGAGGTGAGAATACAGTGTTGGGTTTCCAAGGAGACTCCTGAGTGCGATGGTTCTGTGTGACGTCCCAGCTCTGCCCCTACCCTACCCTAGTGTGATGTCCTAGGTCTACTGTACGTTGATGTCACAGCTCTACCATAGTATGATGTCCAAGTTTTACCCTATACTCCATTTCACCTGGTCTGGCACCATCAGTGATGTCTTCCACATTTGTAGCTATGATCAGGGTCCTCAGTGCTGGATATACCTTTTTGTATTGCCTTTTATACTGGTTCTCAAGGTAATAAGTAGTGATTCACCTAGTGCAAATGATTTACATGAACACTACAGGTGCTGAGGACATCACTGATGATGCCAAACTTGGTGGAATAGAGTACAGTGTGAAGTTTTAAGTATTCATCAGTGTTAATGATCTTTGTGCAATACTTACACAATATCATGTTGTGTGGTTAACCAATGTGAATTATGGTAATGGTATATAATGAACTGCAGAACCCCGAAATTCGTACACAATTCGTTCCTGGAGGCTATACGAGTTGCAAATTCTTCGAAAACCAAATCATTTTTTCCCACAAGAAACAATATATTTTGCATTAATCCATTCTTTAGTATGGATGAAACAGTAGATTTCACCATACCATAATGAATGGCAAGAAC
>JAGKTI010005479.1:19583-33281 GCA_018397915.1 Birgus latro | reverse complement strand
CAGAGGTATTAAAAGTGTACACTATTGAATTGAAATATTTATTACACTATATTTTATTACTTTTCTGCTAGTATCAGTAAGATAATTTTTTTGTTTAAAGTTTCAGATTCTAGATACAACTATCAAATATTTCCATATCGTGAAAGCTGAGAGTACTTGAAAGAAAACATTCGAACACTTGACTTCACAAGTTCAGCTTGCGAAATCATGGCGTCTGTAGCAGTGGATCGTCCTCCTGTAAGATAAATTTTCACGTTTTAGGGGTACTCTTTATTATTAAAGAGATACTGCATGCATATGGGATCTCAAATGTTACAATGATGGGGATAATGGTATTTATACGAGAATATCTAGTAATATAGTACGCTAAGTGAAATGGGTGTGACCCTCTCAAGGTATGAAGTAACTGAAGAGGGGGTGTTTAAGTATTGTCATCCCCCTCCCTTTTTTTTTTTTTTTTTTTTTTTAATGTATATATATACTGTATACCAAATCCTAACGACAGACCCGTAGCAGAACCAACAGATCAAAACAAAATAATTTGGTGGGAAATTTGTTCCTTGAACCCCGCAGATATTTTTTCCTCATCGAAATATTCAGTTGTAATTTTCCGTGCTCTTACACCTCTCATTAGCATGTTTCATGACCTTCAAAAAGAGCTGTCCATTAGAACCTTTGGAATTAATAATGTAGGCTTAATCACAGTTAATAGGCATTTTACACCAGGGATTCATATCTGATAAAGAGATATTTCAACCTGGGTCACTTTACTGGTTAGTTTAAGTAGGGTCTCAGTAGTGTCTGTCAGGTTTCATGCAGTGCTAGGGAACTAGTGACCACAGCTGTACTGTTGAAAGTATGAACAGTTCACTACATAAGTACTGTATAATATTATTAATTTGTATTTGAATGTTACACAGCTGTGAGAATTCACACACTAATGTACCAAAAATTTTTACCTTAAGTATAAGGATGCCCTTCTGTTTAATCCGTGTTACTGCCAGTTAAAAAAAAAAAAAAACTACAGTCAAGGGGAATATGGCCTCTTCAATGCAAGAGGTCTCTCCTTGGCTACGTAAATTTATCAGTAAGTAGCAAGAATAAAGTATTAATTGTGCTACTTCACAAAAGTTGAAGCTATTTCCAAAAGATTCATAGTTAACTAGCACTACTATAGGCCTAGTAAATCCTTATAAGTTGCCCATATGGATGCTTGTTTTCTCCATTAACTCCATGGTAAATCACAGAAAAATTGCATATTTAAAGTTCTCTTACTCAGTATAAAACCGATCTGCCAGTTCCCCCAATTTCTAGTGCTGATAATTACCATACAATATATAGAAATGATATTTTGAAACACATCCCAACATATAACGAGAAACACATCCCAACATATAACGAGAAACACATCCCAACATATAACGAGAAACACATCCCAACATATAACAAGAATTGCTGGTACTTTTGCCTAATTGAAGCCACGTTAGTTTAAGTGTATTGAAAAATTTGTGAAATTTTGTGTAGTGAAAGCTGTGTTGGTTCCATACTATCCTAACCTTGTATTCCAAGTCACCCTCCACCTCCTCCTCTGGGGCGGGGGAAGGAATGTCTAGGGAGGGGTCTGTGCCGTCCTCTGCCTCGGTTAAGTCATTTCCTGGCAGCCCCTTTGCCGCACCCAGCCCTGACCTCCACCTTACTGACTGGTACAAGACTCAGCACCAGGTATTGAGCTGATGAGGTGTTGAGTGTTGATTTAATGCTGTGTTGATGATGCTGAGCACTGAGTGAAAAATTGCCTACTGATGCTTTGGTTGGATATTGCATAGATTTTATAGTCTGACACTTAACTGAGTTTGAGTATGATCATTAAATGAATCTTGCATTTTATTGCAGATGTTAGTAAGGTGTAATATAAAATGTAATAAACAGGGTGCTCCATAAACAGCGCTGCATTAGACACTTGTCTGGCAGTATCTTCTGTGCTGCAGTTATGGCTCAGTTTGCTGATATGGGCATAGGTGTGGCAGTGGGCATAGGAAATGAATCAATGATGCAGGTTAGACACAGATAACAATGACTGAGCCATGCCTGCAACACAAGAGAAACTATGGTACCTAGTCTGGTGGAAGAGGAGCATTACAGTATGAATGGACAACCCTTTAGTACTGAATGCCATCAGCAAAAACATTGCTGTACAGTATAGTTCTTAGTCACACATGTATATTTAGTACTGTAGCTATATAGCTTTATTCTTTGGTGAAGGGTGTTTAAGTCTTTGAGCCATCAAAGTTTCTGCTGTTTTGGGGTAATGGTTATTTACCCTGTGTTTGCAAGAATTTCCCTCATCTATAAAATCACCTTACATCACCCTCAGTGAAAAACTTGAGAGTGGTTTTAGTAGTAACAAGTTAATATAAGTATTAGCAGTTTGTAATGCTTTGCTTTTTTTTTTTTCTCGAGCTAAATAAAATATCTACTATACATTAATGTGTGTAAAAAAAAAAAAAAAAAAAAAAAAGATTAATCATTTATTGTATTCAGTTAGGAGGTAAACTTGGCAGAGCTGACTGTATGAGGTGAATGGGAGGCACTGGTGCTAACGGCTACAGTATAAGCTGAGAGTTTGAGGAAATGAGGTAGTAACACCTACAGTATTTTATGTTAGTGCAGCTACGATAATAGATTACAGTACGTGTACACCCCTTCAGTATACTTTGATGTCTTAACTGCAAAATAATGTTCTGTCAAAGAAATTAATCCCTCAAGTTTAGGTGCCATAATTGTAACCTAAGCAGTTTAAGAGCTGCTCTTAATACTTTTTAATACTCTTGCACTCATTAGCCTTATCAGTACTGTACAGTATTGTATAAACACCAGAGCACAACTCTCTCTCATGGTTTCTATCTTCTATCAAAGCTGTCATACAGAATAGCTATTGTTGCAAGCACTGTATTTAGCCATAGGTGGTGGTACCGTACTGAAGAGAAGTAAACTGCAGATTGCAGGCAGATCCCTTTACTACAGTTACTACAGGAGATCTGGTTGAAGATAAATACGTCAGATCCATAATGAGAGTCTTTGTCTTTAAAAAATTATTGCTAATAAAATCACACAGTCCTGAGTAAGGAACTGGCATCGTAATATGGAAGGTAATTGGCAGTGTACTGTTCTGTAGTTCATTTATTTTAACTAGGTGGAGATTTCCATCCTTTTGCAGCTTAAAAGTATTTACCATTACTCAGGTGGCAAACTAATAAAGTACTACACTTAACATTGTGTCTGCTGAACTTCCTTGTGACTAGCATCATATTCTAGTATGATATTAATCTCTTATTGCAATTCAGTATTCAAGATGTAGATATGGCAGTTTGATTCCCGGTAAAATTGAACAGTTTATAGAATTTTGTATACGGTAGTCTCTCGATTATCCGGACGGCCATTACTCGGATGCTGTGATCTTGCTGTTTGAAACACCATTCATACATTTTTCATAATATCCGGACAAAATGCTTGCATCCAAGTGGAAATTATGGTCACGTGAACATTTCTGCCCGGCCAGGTGGGAATAGCCCGGTGGCGCCACCTTGTCTGGCTGGATAGTTTACCCAGTGGTGATTGCTTGTCTGTGGTTGTTGGGTCTGGTTGACCATAGTAATTGCTTGGCTATGGTTTGTAGGTCTGCTTGACCAGATAGCATTGAACAACAGGAACAAGTGTTGTACGATGTACTGTAGTGGCCTTTTACGCTGACTTTCAAAGTTAGGTTACGTATGAAGGGAGGCCAGGGGAGAAGTCTGTTATCCTGACAGAGTCATTACCCAGACATGCCTTTAACTCTATTTCATCTATCCATTATCCAATCCTATGCCGCCCCATTAGGAGCATAGGAGCCCGGGGCTAGACAAGTTGGTCCTGACATTTAAGATGAGAGTGGCCAGCCTCACTCATTCCTGAGTGGTATTACATGAGCTGTAAACCCCAGCCACTCCTTGGATATAAACCTACACAGTCTTAATCCAATTGCAGTGCCTTTATTACCCACTAAACCACCAGGTGCCGTAATTTAGTTATATGGTTACCACACAGTGTAGTAAATGGTTTCCTGAACACCAAGAAACCATTTGGCTTGTCACTTAGTGTAGAGTCACCCATAGGCAGAAGGAAGAGGAAAGAGTGAAGGAAAGAACGACAGAAGAGGCAGTGTAAAGTCACTTATAGGCAGAAGGAAGAGGAAAGAATGAAGGAAAGATGACAGAAGAGGGAGTGTCAAGTCACCTGTAGGCAGAAAGAAGAGGAAAGAATGAAAGCAAGAAAGACAGAAGAGGGAGTGTAAATTCACCCACAGGCAGAAGGAAGAGGAAAGAATGAAGGAAAGAAAGACAGAGGAGGAAGGAAGGAAGAAAGGAAAGGGCAGACACCCAAAGCAGCACGACATCGAGTGAGTGGATGATGAGTGCTGTCGGATAATCGAGGGATCACTGTATCATCATGGATGTAAGTGAACCACTGGACATCGGGATTGTGCTTCTTAGTATATCCATAAAATATTTTGTATCTACATTATTAGTAATATAAAAATATCACATGCAGTACAGGTACAGTATATCTTAAAGTACATGACAAACAATGTGCATATAGTGTGAGGTAATCAGATTAAGGAAAACTTGTACAAGACTGATAAGATTACTTTAGTTCTGCAACTGTGTACTTTTTACCTAATTGCAGTATCAGTACCAGTTCTTTCTCAGGAGCACCAACCATTGTAGAAATATATTTTGTCTTTTGTAAGATGGTACTAAAATAAGAAGTTGCTATTACATAATTTTACTTTTACAGTATAGATTCTCAGTTTCTGTTGATATGCTGCATGATATTATGCATCTGCTTCTTTTACTGACAATAGTATGAACATCAAGAAAATTTTATGTACCCCTGTATATACACAGTACTCTGTAATGATTGTCAGATGCAATACAAAACTTGGGAGAGTAATTGCTGTACTGCATTTAATAATGGAGGTAGCTGCTACGTAGTACATTACAGCGTGATATATATTTGGCATACATGTGCACTGATAACTTTTTAACATACTGGGGTAATCATTTTTGTGCTTAGAGGTATGGCATTGTGTAACTATTTTAATCTAATATACAGAACATGATTATATGTTTATAGTATACTGTAGTAGAGTTAATTTTGCAGTTAATTCTGTTCGTGGCTTGTACTGCTTTTTTTTTTTTTTTTTTTTAAGCATTCCCATGGCAATGATGGTGAGCTGCAGTACAGTGCATTAATTTATAACCAACTTTGATATGTAAAGAATATTCTCTGTATTGATATTTTAACTTTTCAAGGGTACAGTATTATGCTGTGAAGTAGAATAAAACAAGGTGTTCATCGTTATGGAGTACCAGGTACTGGCTGTACCTCTTGGGTATATAACCATTCTAGTATGGTGTTATGGCTGTTGAGATAGTTTTGATTACAGTACTAGTTTACTGGACTTTTTAAGTTTTGATTACAGTACTAGTTTACTGGACTTCAAAAGTGGTGATGAGTACTCAGCATTTAGTCAATAGGTACCTATTGTTACTCTAAAGACATACAGTATACTGTTGTTGATACTGGGAATAGTTTTTAAACTACGGTATAACTTCTGATACTTGAGCGGTAGGGGGTGTAAATGGAAGCAGAGTATGGTTCTGCTGTAGGTGTTGTTCTTTGTTCCCCTCAGGTGTGACCTTTACCTTACACGTGGGGAAATGTGATGCTAACATAAAATCGTTAATGATATGTTACTAAGGCTACATCAAGCTTTGTGGATAGTTGTGTTGTATTTCTACTTAAAATACAGCAGTGTACTTGACATTTTTTTACTATGCATCATCTAATGGTGACTCACAGAACTGCATCTTAAAACTAGAGGGAACATCAGTTGTGTTCAGTGTTAAGTGCATGAGATACTGTATATGTAACAGTGTATGTATATCTTACAACAGTAGTCTACTTAGTGAGTGTTTAATCCCTTGAATCCAGTACTGTATTTTGTAGTATGGTCCTGTTCCATACAAGAGATAATTCTGATTAGAAGGGTTAGATATGGCCTTCAGTAACTTCACTACTAGAAATCTGCCATATATTGAATATATATATAATTGTGTTAGTAACAAGAATAAACCAATGATATACACTAAAGGATTGAAGGGGTTGAACCAGACCTTATCTGTGTTAATAAGCATAACATGGAAGTGTTGTAAGGAAAATGTCAGTATGACATTATTAAGACAAGTTTATTCCCTGAGTGGCTATAGCAGTGGGAGGATCAGTTCTGTGTGTGGTGTGGCCGGGGTTACACTTAGGTCTTTCACACATTTCACCATAGAGTGCCTGCAAATGTAACCAGTTTGATAAAAGTCCAGGGCTGAGAAATCTAAGAGGCTCCCATGAATTCTCTCATCTGACTTGAAATTTTTATGGCTTGAGAAAAGGGTCTAAACCAGTATATTCACATATATTCACGTCATTTTCATCGTGGCATCATTTTGCAAGTCTTAGTTCAGTGCCAGTGAAAGAATGTGCTGCACTGTAATTTACTATAAAAGCAACATTAGTCTGCAATAAAGTTTACTTCATACAGAATAGTATTAAAATCAAGTGGTTTTAAGTACCCTGATTTTATCATATATGTTTTGGATAGATATTTGTTTTATCAGTATCCCAACAAAAATTACTGGAAGGTAAAATGTCTGATTTGAATGAAAATGAAGGTAGCAGTGCCAAGAATGAAACTCCTCCTGATAGCTTTGTGGAGAAGGTGCTACATGCCTTACTTTGTTACCAAGAGGAAGTGTGTCTCATCCCTGTCACATCCTCACCCTGGCACTCTGTAGGCACCTCCAGAGACTCGGAAGATTGGTATGTTAGTCTTGGCCACCAGCCTCTCTATCATCATCGAGGCAGCGGGGAGTCACTATCTGTACCAGAACCAGACAAATTCAAGTCCATTGAGGTTTGGATGATGGCAGTTTTTAAGCAAGCAATAGGTGTTTTTTGTTTTGTAACATTTTTGGCATTACAGGACAGTAGCTGCTTCCTTTGTTTCTGCATGCAGGTCTTTTGTAGTTCTGTACAGTATTACCTAAAACGAAATTGGGTTAGGATATTGATGATGAATTTGATTTTTGTTCTATAATTCTCTGCTATTGTGTTTCTGATAAACTATTTTCAGTTAAGTTTTATAACACCAGAGACAGTTTATTAACTTGGATTCCTCAAGAACTCAATATATGGTTGCTGTGGATACAGTACCATATAGATAAGCAGCGTGTTGATTAACATTAAAGAAAGGCTTCATTCCAAGCCAGTTTTCTTTGGTCACGTGGGATAAAAACTGAGTTCCCTGCCAATTTTTGGCATGTGCAAGCCTGCTGCTACAGTACACATGCCATACATGAAAGCCCATGTCCTAGATCACTCCACCCCATTTGAATATGGGAAATTGAATTAGGATGAAGATAATCTTGTTACTTGAGGTGAAAGACTCAAAATTTAACAATGCAAAATGTATTTGTCTCACTAGTCTTGTAAAACCACTGGTAAGTGCTAAGTGGAGGAGCTAATAAATACAAATATGAGACCAGACTTTCTCTTGTAGTTTAGTTCCCACAGTCCAAGTACAGTGCAGGATTTCTTGTATATTTTATTGTTGCTATCTCAAAACAAGTAGTTAACATAAAAGGAAGCCTGTTGTAGTGAAAATGTGAAGAAAATTATTTTCTAGTCTGTTCACTTGGAAAAGTTACTCCAGCAAGAATAAAATATTGTGTTCAAGGGAGTAATGTTGCTCTGTCTAAAGGGAAAAAAATATTCTCATTGTTATCCTCATCATGCGAGTTGAAGTCTTACCATTACCCTCATCATGCAAGTTGAAGTCTAACCGTTACCTTCATCATGCAGGTTGAGGACAAGGTGCGAACCCTGAAGCTTGGGGGCCATGTGGGTTTTGACTCCCTCCCAGACCAGCTGGTGGCCAAATCAACGCAAAGTGGCTTCACCTTCAACATCCTTTGTATTGGTTAGTGTTGGCTGTTATGTTGGTATTTGCTTGATTCATATACCACACACCACATGCCAGCATCAGTCATACACCAGTTTCTGAAATTACCTTATGATTGTGCAACTTTTATATTATAATCATCATCATCACCCATCATTGTCCTAACTCCATTTCTCCCTAACAGAAACATGGGATAGAAAGGATCTAGAAATAGGAACTGTAAATTTCAAAAGAAAAATTTATCAATAGATCCCTCCCCCCCAAAGTTTGAATATCAGGTACTGGATGCAAATCTGTTTTTGAAAGTTGTGTTATATAATCTTCATTCGCATTTTTGTATTTATATTTATTTAGCACATTTGGTCCTGGAGAGGGGGCCCTTTGCACAGTTGCACTGACATAGCAGGGTGGCTCCACTGCATAGTTATGCAAATGCTCCTCAACTCCCTCCCTATCCCCTGAAAATGGGATGTTAAACAACTGGATATGGGCAGCTGCTATTACCACAGTTACTATTACTACTGCTACTACTACTACTATTATTATTATTATAGCTACTACTACTGCTACCACATTTATTAATTTCTTTAGCCTATTTCACCATGGACTTCTTTTATGCATTCCCCTTCATATTCCATGATCCTGTTTTAAGGAAATACAATTAGAAAGATGCTGATAATTTATGTAATTATTCTGTTGTAACTGCAGGTGAAACTGGGATGGGCAAGAGCACCCTGATGGACACCCTCTTTAACACCAGCTTTGAGTCCAACCCTGCTCCCCACACCCTGCCAGCTGTCAAGCTCAAGTCCCACACCTATGAGTTACAGGAATCCAATGTTAAGCTTAAGGTCAGAACAGCTTGAATAACATTCATGGGATGTGGTATGAACCCCTTGAGTCTGGTTGGTGATTCCTGAGCTGAATAATAATCATGTGATGGTAGGAAGACTATAATGAAACTTGTCATCACACTAAATGTGGCTAATGGAAAATGTTTCTAACCCCAACCTTAAGAAAAGGTCTTGTCTAATCTGAATTATATTGTCTGGTGGTACTGTAGTAAAAATATAACATCAAAGTAGCATCTGTTAAAATTTCCACATTGTTTCATGATTTCAGTTGACCATTGTGGACACAGTTGGATACGGTGACCAAATTAACAAGGGTGACAGCTTCACTGCCATTGTAGATTACATCGACAAGCAGTTTGATGACTACTTGCAGGAGGAACTCAAAATAAAGCGCTCCCTCAATGCATACCATGACACTCGCATCCATGCTTGTCTCTACTTCATCTGTCCCACTGGCCATGGGTAAGCATCTGGAGCATAGGGAAGAAAGTAGGAAAGTAATCTAACTATGGAGGAGTGGAGGGAGGGTAAAGAATGATGTACAGTAGTAGTGGAGGGAGGGTAAAGAATGATGTAGAGTAGGAGTGGAGGGAGGGTAAAGAATGATGTAGAGTAGGAGTGGAGGGAGGGTAAAGAATGACGTAGAGTAAGTGTTGGTCAAGGAGATGGTCACCAGTTTAGAGGATAGGAAAAACATCGGGATAATGAATGTGGGATAGGACAGAGTGTAAGTAATATAGACATGGAGTGAGGTGTAGGTTAAAGATATGAGGACTGTAGTGTTGAAAAGAAAAAGTTTCATAAAACCCGAGCACTTTGCTTTCTGCTTTTGTATGTAGTGATGTTCTGTTTTTTAAGTTCTTAAACCCAGACTGAGTATTACCTGTTACACTTCATTCTTGTCTTCAAAACATTTACATCATCTCCTCACATCTAAAATTGATGTCTGCCTTTTCATTTATCATTCACAGTCCACTTCACCCCACTTTCACCTCAGATTCAGAGTCAGTAAGTTTTTCTGTTTCCCACAGTTCCTCATTGCCTTATCCATTCAAACATGCAACTACACCCATGCCCTTTTATTGTACTGATCTGTATTTAAGTGCTGTATTTATTTTTATTTACAGTATTTAACTACATACAGTACTTATTTGTATTTACCCCATTGTCTTTCTTAATCATAGACTGAAGAGCATTGACCTAGTGTGCATGAAGAAGCTGGACTCAAAGGTTAACGTGATACCAATCATTGCCAAGGCTGACACCATCTCAAAGACTGAGCTTACAAGGTTCAAGCAGCGCATCATCCAGGAGATCAAGGCCAACAACATCCAGATTTACCAGTTCCCCACTGACGATGACACTATGGCCAAGGTATTAATGGGTGTAGAGGATGTGAGTGTGCGAGTAAGAAGGGATGAGTGAAGGTGGAGTGTGAGGTATTTTATTGTTGTTGTGGCCCCAGGCTCATATGAATGTAAACCAGGTGGACTGTCAGCTAAGTTACCCTTCATCTGCAAACCACCATCTTCCTTTTGATGGATACAGAGAGTTGTATAAGTGGCACTGTGAAGGTGTCCCTCTCCAGCATCTAATATGTGAGTTATTAATAGGGAAAGGGTGATGGGGGAGGTTGCTGAACCCTTTCATTGGTTGGTGGTAGGTGGTGATGACCATCATCCACTCATGATGTAGCACAACCTACCTCTTCCTTGACTTTCATCACACTGTTTCTGTGTCTGCTTTCCTCTCTTTCTATTACCCTTTTTCCTTCCTGTCATATTTTATTACTCATCTTTACACTTCAGGTGGCTCTGTACTGAGTGACAAGCCTAAATGATTTCTTGTAATTCAGGAAACCCATTTACAACACTGAATGGTTACCAGATGACGAGGTGATGTAGAGCCTCCTATGATGCCCCTGCTAACTGGGTGGAGCAGTGCAAACACAGCATCCATCCAGGAACCAAACCTCCACACTTTTCCCCACATCTCACTGTTGGAAGGTGCTGTCAGCCACAAGGGAACATCGATTCACAGCATGGGATGGCTCTGCAAGGGCAGTTGCTTGCCTTCAGTTGATGCGTCAACTTGGTCAACAGCTACTTTGATATTTTATTCAGGCTGACACCAGAAGATTGTCTTCAGCTGGAATTCCAACTGTCATTGGCTTTAAAAAACTATCCAAGTCCTCCTTTCCATGCTACTGATCCACTAAGGACTTGGTTTGTATGGTCAAACTAAATCCTATTACTCTCATTGTTAAGTAATGGAAGTGTTGTAAAATATGAGCATGATTGAGTGTTGAGTGAGGAGAGGTTGGTTTTAGGTGAATGAATGTATGAGTGAAAAATAAAGTTATTACTTGGATAGTATAGGAGGCAAGTGAATGGGGAGGATAGGAGGTGGGGATAGAATGGGTTTGAGTGAATGCAGATGATGAAGGATGGTTGAGGGGTAAAAGCAAAGGACCAATAAAGGAAGGGATGTGTTAAGTGAGGCATGAAGGGCAGATAAAAACAGTGAATGGATGGATGAACGAAAGCATGAATGGCAAGGTAAGTACATGTGCTTCCTATGGATGTTTGAGTGTGTGACTTAAAACCAATATGCATGATAATGTATTTGAAGAGAATTTCAATTTTATTGCTTATATTACCCTACTTCCCAATTTAGGTATGGTTAGGATCCAGATATAGGAGTAGAAAAGGATGAAATTAGAACTGTCAACATAGCGCCTTGTGAAATGGGCCACAGATTAATTGATTAATATAATCATTCACTATACTTTAGATTTCTTGGCTACTTTAAAGACTCCCCACCTGGCCACATATTACACTAAAACTGTGAGTACCACTATCCCTGGTGTTGCACCTACATCACTCTACAATACAGGCAGTCCATTTTATTTCAGAGACATGTTACAAACTATATAAACCCTTTCATACAACTGGTACTGCATATTTGAAACAAAGGGAGGGGCTGGGGGCAAGTCAGAATTGTCGGTAGCACTGGAACTTGTATAGGGAATTCTTGTGATTACTGTGGGGAGAGAGAGCATAATGAGGCCTTGCCATACCATTCTTATGCCTGACCTTCTTGTGTGTACAGATCAATTCAGATATGAATGGCCAGATACCCTTTGCAGTAGTTGGCAGCACTGATTTTGTGAGGGTTGGAAACAAGATGGTGCGTGCCCGCCAGTACCCGTGGGGCACAGTGCAAGGTGAGGCTCATGCTGAGGAATATGATTTATAACTACACTATATTGTATTATATAGTTGACCATTTTACTGTACTTGTCATTGTAGGCTCCAGTGATCCAACTGCTAACCTACCTATATTATTCTTACAGTTATGAACTAATATATCCTGATAGTTAAGATCATATCATCATTGTCATCCTTATCTAGTTTCTTGCTTACATGTTGGGGGAGAGGTCTCACTGGGGACACAAACTTTCTCACTATAACATGTCTTTTATCAGCACTTAATAAATCTGTGTACCTCTTTTGTTCATCTGACAGTTATGGCCTTGGATCTCCTGTTTTATATTAATAGTTTGATTTATTTTGCAGCATCTTGGAGTTTATCATGTGAACTGTAACTCTTTTTATACCATCAGAAATGTAATCCTGAATGTGCATTGTCACCATACATAATGAATATGATTAAGCTCTTCTTATCTATTTGATATGTTGCAGTTGAGAATGAAATGCACTGTGATTTCACCAAGCTGCGAGAGATGCTGATTCGCACCAACATGGAGGACATGCGTGAGGTCACCCACATGCGGCACTATGAGCTGTATCGCAAGAAGGTTTTAGAGACAGTGAGTACTGTATTATATTCTCTCTTCAGAGTCAGTGAAAAATGGGAACAAATATTTTTACCAAACCAACAAAGCTAATAATATATGTATACCTTGTTACTGTTTGAGTATTTGATCTAAAACACAGTTTTGTAGCCAGATGCCTTAATCCCGGAGGGGGTGGCTACAAACAAATTGTATCCACATTACCCAAACCTCTGTCATCAGGCTGCCCTCCCTCAAAGACACACATCTGCATTTATATACCTCTCCACTGTATCCAATATCTTGCCCTCCCTGTTTCCCTCCACCTCACCCTCAAACAGTACCATCATCACCATCAGTCCCATTGTGCCGCGTTTAAACACGAGCATAGGGACCCAGGGCTAAGTTGCCCAGTCCCAACATGTAAGGCAGTGGTGACCAGTCTTGCTTGCCCAAGTGGCTTTATGTATACAATAAAATCCAGTCACCTCTCAGATGGAACCCATACAGACTTTACCTGGTTGGAGTGCCTTAACCCACTAAACCATCAGGTGTCTCTTGATCGTATGGTTAATGTCCAGCGTAGTAAATGGTTTCCTGGTATATAGGAAACCATTTGGCTTGTCTTTCACATACTGTACATTATACTTACATAAAATTTAGAAAAATTGAAACAGTTAAACTCTTGTAAGTTAGGTGCTTGGTGGTCTTGTGGTTAGAATGACATAGTTGGATTGACAGAATTGCCAGTGCAAATTATCTCAGTCTTCAAGTCCATTTCATGCCTCTAAGGAGAGTAGACTGGTCATATACCCATATGTGGACAACAGTATGATAGCCTAGTGTTAGGTTTGTGCACTGCATCATCCTTATTCCAACCCAAAGATAAAATGAGATAACATTTGATGGGATTAATATGAGATTAGCAGTCAGTGTATCAATGTTGGTGGTTATTGAGAAGTATGTATCACATACCAAGTGTTCTCTGAGCA
>JAGKTI010005478.1:0-44858 GCA_018397915.1 Birgus latro | reverse complement strand
AATGCCAGTAAATACTAAATTCAATGGTGAGTGTTAATTTATTTGTTTCTCCTTGCTAACCACAAAATTGTTTTCTTTTTTTAAGATGGCGTCAACACTTTCCGCGCCTACTGTATAAGAGAATTTAGGGTGTACTGTAATATGATTAGGTGGAGAGGTATATGAATGAGAGAGAGAAGCTTGATGGTGGATGGTATGACATGGAGGCAATTCACTGTGACCGCCTCTTCCATAAGTACGGCTTCTGGCTACAGATGAACAAGAGATGACAGAATATGCAAAATAAATTGTAAGGAGAAGGTTCTCCTATGCAACACAGAATACTATATATCCTCTTGTTTGTTAGTAATGGTAACTACATTATATCCAAATCCATCCATCATCCAATCTTATGTCGCCCCACAGAGGAACGTAGGAGCCCAGGGCTAGGCAAGTTGGTAATGACATTTAAGACGAGAGTGACCAGCCTCACTCATCCCTGAGTGGCATTACGTGAGCAATAAACACCAACCACCCCTTGGATATAAACCTTTACCGGCTCAATCCAATTGGAGCGCCTTATTTACCCAATTAAAATAAAAAAATAACATAAAAGAAATTGTTGTGATGTGCAAAGTAAATCGTTACAGAAAACATACTACGCAGCCTTCTATATCACCTAGAATATGCCCTACATCCTAAACAATACTCCCTTTACTCTAACTCATCCTAAAATAGCCATCTCTCCACCTCGAATACTGAGACATTACAAAAGACTACCACCAGAATTGTGTACTAGTCAAAGAAGTGCTAAATAATGAGAGCCTTAGTAGTGTCTTTTCCTGTCCCTGTGGTACATGAAGCAGGGTACAAATGGACAAAAATGAAGACGAAGTTAACCCTTCAATCTCATCTTTACTTTCTTCTTCTTACTATCAGACCATTTTATGCAACTTAGCAAGGAAATTTTGTACTGAGGGCACGAATGGAGGACACCTGTAATATGATGTATGAATTTTTTGAAAGTTAATTTATTTTCCTTTCTTCTGTTTATCTCCATTAAAAAAAAAAAAAAAAGTGGTGGTGGAGGGGGGGGGGAAGAACAGTATCTTACCCTTGCCATTCAAAAAGTCTCTCTGTCTCTCCTAAGCTGAATATAATCACCAGAAAGGAGCAAGAATAAAATAAATGTTACTGATTTGACAAGTGATGGACCGATAGCATCTAAATGAGGCACGGGACTAACCTTGAGGTGTGCAAGGCGGTCCATATAATCATCAAAGGTGGCACCAACCGTTCTTCGCAACCACTGGAACGTGTCCTCCACATTCCACTTCACTATCTTTCGACTCTCCTGGCTGGCATTACGACTGGCAGGAAAATGAATATTAGTAGGTTAATTATATCTTTGTCTGGTAAAATAAATTCATCATCATCATCACCATCATCGTCGCTGTTGTCGTAGACGTCACTGTCATCACCATCATCATCATTATCATCACTATCGCAATCATCATCACAACAACCACCACCACCATCAACATTATCCACACCTCTTTTCCCACCTAAGGAAGGGGTTAGCAGTGAATGAAAAAAATTGAAGGCAGGAAAAACTAGAAACAAAATCAAATGCATTAATAATTTAATTATATCTTGTCAGGGATGATGGTCATATTAGCAACTTGCTTATCCAGTGCATCAGAAAACTTACTTTATAATAAAGAAATTACCTGCAACACACCTTATCTGCCACACCTCCTTCTACAAAATACAACACACTTGAGCCACACCCCACACAACAATCACCTCCAGTCTTTGGTGACCCACACAATCTCCTGACATATGGCTCACTCATACCATGTTATATCCTACACTCTCTTTCATACACTTATATCACTAACATACCCAGCCTCTGTAAACACAACATAAAATGGGTATTCAAACTGAAGTGCATGTGAAATTCACCCTGACTGCTGATTTAAAAAAGGCAAAGGGTGGAGACAGATGCCATAAGGTGCTTAGGCATGATGTTCCTCTCCATAATGATGGCCTCTGAGCCTTTGACAAGTTATTCACCTTCTATCCTGTGATACAAGCCCCCTGCATCATCCAGACTACAAAACCCTTAGTGTTACCACTGGTACCCATTTACCTAACAATACACAAATAGTGGATGGATTTCTGAACTAACTGATGTCAGCTCTGTGCACCAGGATTCAAACTCTGGCAAAAAAGAGGTGGAAGCTTCATAACTAACAGTGCTAACCACTCAGCAACCACCTCAGACCACCTGCTATCCCTAATCTAACCTAATCTTTTACAGTAAAGGGCAAAGGACCACAGGAGGGCTAACCTGGTCTCAATCATCCTTTTGGCAGCCTCAGCATACTTGGAGAGCTGTTTCCTTGCCTCGCCGGTGAACTTAGGACGCTGCAGCTTGATGGGTATGTCATTCATGATCTCACGGTACATGGCCTGGCTCACCTCAGGGAAACACTGGCTGGGCAGAACCGGGTCCCAGCCGTGGTCCACAACTTTGCGCTCCATCAGCCACCGTGAAAAGGAGTCTCGAGGTGCATCAATACCTGGCCAGGGGAGTGGGATAGTTCAGTATTAATGTCAGTGACACTATCATTTCTTATGTGCATTTCCCATTGTCGTGTACTGATAACTCAGTAGGTGTTAGTTTCAGAGACTAACTATTTACTTATAAAGGCATCCATACCTGATGAGGGGCCATATCAAGTTCAGTATTAATGTCAAATGCTGTGATAATTTTTTATGTGTCATCAATACCTTTGGTGTTGTGCAATGCCCAATGAGATGCAAGCAATAAAGGACTGATTACATAAGCAGGTTTGAGTGCGCTGAGAATAGTGAGATCTATCATCTGTCTATCTACAGGCAGACACCACATTCCCATAAGGGGTGGCCATTTGTCTTTGAGTTAGTTGTTTTACAGGGAGGGGCACTAACCCTCCACCGACCCACTTGTGAGATGGAGGCATATAATGTCACACTGAGGGAGAGAACACTGTATGCAGAATCAACAGAACACTCAGGTATTATATGTGTTGGTGAGGTGAAATGCTCGTGTGTTCAGATGGTTTGGATATGTGGAGAATATCTATCTATCTATTGCCAGACACCATAATCCCGTAAGGGGTGGCCATTTGACTTTGAGTTACTTATTTTACGGGGAGGGGCACTAACCCTCCACCAACCCACTTGTTGACACGTAGGGAGGTGGAGAATATAGGGGGAATAAATGAGTGAACTGTTTTATAGATACTTCTGTGCAACCATGACATAAATTTCTATTTGTCACAGCACACTAGTAAAACATGAAACTGAACCAATAACATGAAAATTACACCCCATCCCTTAGCAGGAAAAGAGATTTGGATGATGATGATTGATGGATGAACCGATAACTGATGATGATGATGATGATGAAGATATTGATGATGCTACTGACTATGACAAACATGGCTGGAATGAGGAGCTAAATGATAAGGGGAGATGGAGTTGTATTTATATGTTTTTAGGAGTGTGTCTGTTTACCTTGGCGCGCTTGACACATCTCCTGATAGCCGAGCCGTAGTTTAGCCACCAGCTGGCCCCGCAACACCTCCACACTGGGGTATGGCTGTGGCAGGGTGATGGGCGGACGTTCAAACATTATCACATTGGTTGGGATTTCAAGGTCCCAGGGTCCTCTGTAACAAGGCACACATTTTAATTTAATCCAGTCCCAACCAAACTTGTTCATTTTGTTCTCCTTATTGTCGTGTTATTTAAATCGGGTTAGGAAGTCCCACTCACACTGAACAGACTGAGTTTAAAAGATGGCTGTACTGTATTGTATCTAAACTCTCCAGCTCAAACCTTTCCAAAGCTGAATAAATTTGTCTGAGAGTAGAATAATAATACACGTACAAAACCGGCATCATAACTACCCAAAAATAATCACTACACCATCATTAGTAACACATCACCATCACACCATGCACTTACACCCTACTATATAAAAACACTCTGCATGACTGCCTTAGCATGAACTTCTATCTATCTATTGCCAGACACCTCAATCCCGAACGGGGTGGCCACAAACAAATCGCCTCCATGTCACTCTGTTCCCTACCATTTCACTACCATGCTCTCAACTCACACCCCCCTCTCTCATATACCTCTCCACTCCATCCCTCCATCTCATCCTCGGCCTCCCCCCCCTCCCCCCCCTCCACCTCACTCACATACACTCTCCTCGTCAATCTTTCACTCTCCATCCTCTCCACATGCCCAAACCACCTTAACGTGTTTCTCCTAACGCTTCCCATCACGTCCTCAACCACACCACAACGCTCCTTCACTTCCTCATTTGTTAGTCTGTCTCTCCATGTGACTCCACATGCTCCTCTCAAATAACTCATTTCCACTGCTCTCACTCTTGACTTCTGTCCTTCCAACAGGGTCCAAGCTTCACTTCCATATGTCAGAGTTGGTATCACAATACTGTCATGTAACAACTTTTTCACTTCCATGCTCACCTCCCTGTTTCTTATCACTGCTTTCAACGAACCAGCAACCTTCCTTCCCTGCTGTACCCTTTCGAGCACTTCACCCTCCAGACTACCATCCTTACTCATCACACTGCCCAAGTACTTAAATTCACTCACATTCTCCATTTCCTTCCCATCCAATCTCACTGTACACTCACTGGCTTCACTTCTCTCGAAGACCATCACTTTACTCTTCCCCACATTCACCTTTAGATTCCGTTTCTTACACACTCTCCCAAACTCATCTACCAAGCCTTGCAGCTCCCCTTCGTCTTCACTCAACAACACAGTATCATCTGCAAACAACAGTACAGGGAGTTTCCACACACTGCCCTCTCTCACTAGGGCCGCTCCAACATCCACTGCCCGACCTTGCATCTCTTTTATTTCCTAATATTTTTCACAGCAAGGGGTTATGAATCTTGTGACTACTAACAGATCAAATAATGCAAGTGATCTCTATCTAGCTCTATAATCAATTCAAACACCTTTCCAACTACTTATAAATCTATCTATAGCCATACACCCTAATCCTGTAAAGAATGACCACAAACACACCGCTTCCATGTTGCCCGGCCCTCCCTCCAACTCCATCCCTTCATCTCATCCTTGGTCTCCCCTCCTCCTCTCCCCCTTCACCTTTCATCTCATCCTTGGTCTCCCCCTCTCCCTCCCCCTCCACCTTCCAATTTCCACTCCATCCTCCCATCTAATCCTTGATCTCCACTCTATCCCTCCATTTCATCCTTGGTCTCCCCCTTTCCCTTCCAAGGTCTGTCAAAAATGTAGAGACACAACACAGCTCTGAAAAATGGTATAACTCTCGTGCACTTACGCCAGGACGAACTTCTTGGTGACGGGCGCCCCACTGGCCTCCTCCGATGCGCGACGCTTGACACCCGGCACGACAGGGGGCACCGGTGGGGAGATAGGGGTGCTGGCCACACCCCCACTACTGCTGCTGTTGGCACTACTCACAGTACTGACAACAACAATGACAACATCATGAGTATAAGTTATGCTCTGGGAATACCTACTCTACCAACAAAAATAATGACAACACTGTGGGAACGAGCTGTGTTTTGGTGGATATCTACATGCTTCCCTTTCATTTCTAACAAACATTATAAACAGGGCCGGATCCAGCACTTTGAAAAAGGAGGGGCATGATTCCTAGTTTAATTATCAATTAATGTATTTAATCAACAAAAATTCAAAATGCATCATTATTATACTTGTTTTAATCAGACCTACACAATACTGAAGACAAAAGAATGTGAAATAAGATAATTTATTGCACATAATTTGGCAAATAACAGTGCTCTTTCAGTGTAAGTAATCAGTAGTCTGATGAAAATGGGGGTATGCTCCCTATGCCCCCCCCCCCAAATCTGTGTCTGTTTATTACAGTCTAACTTAATATTGTCAACATAACATCCTAAATCACACTACCATTTAACCCACCTTCCATTACAGCCATATCCTCATGCTTTTCTATGCTATTTGACCCTACCAACCTTAGTAAGCCTACTCAAAGTTTTAAACCTCCCTACCAAACCTAGCTTCACCTAATTTACTCCTAACCAAAGTTGACCCTTTTTGGTACATAATCCAACCTAATTCATGCCATCCTATTCCACCCCAGACCAGCCTTACTCTACCCAGTGCAATTCAGTCTATCCTGATCTAAATTCTAACTTTCTCTAACTTCTCCATGTCTGATGCAGTGGATATTAGTAAAATCATGAAATATCTTTAGAGAGAATGAAGTAAAAACAGATAAATCTTATAGTACAGAAAATTACATGCACATATATAACCCAAAAAGAACCATCACCAAACAGAAACAGAGCCCCATTTTAAAGTTAGCACCTATTGTGTATGAATTAGTAAAGTTATCTATTTCGGAGACAGTAAAGAGTACTGATGTACCTTGCATGACTAGTGACTTGTAAATAAATAGAAGGGAAATGTAAACAGGACATAATTTGTGATATTTGTGACTTACATTTTAGGGTTGTATTCTCAATGATTTGGAGCTTTTAAGACCTCTTCCTTAGCAACTTATTCTGCACATTACACCTCATTAACCTCTTGTATGATATCAATGCAAACAGTGAAGATATCAGAATGATACAGCTTACACACAAGGCAATGTTAACCCCTTTTACATAATATTTTTTCACTTTATTCTTGTTATCTCCACACAATTACCACATTTCAAGCCATATAATGAGCACTTTCCTCTAAGAATAATTTGCTTAAAAAAACACCCTGTGGATTATACCATGAATGTCTTGGTTTGGGGTGGGCCTACTGGTTGAGGTGACTGGTACAAAGGCCATCAACAGTCAGACACAAATAAATCAATGGTCTTACTAATTTTTAATTTAAAATCCAATAATGCTGACTTACATGAGTATGTATTATCATAAATAAATCATAAATAAACAACAAAGCATTCTGTGGGTTAGATATGCACACACATGTAACATGGAGTGACTGCACCACACTAACATCAGCAGATTGTAAACAAAGTCACTTACTTGTGAACACAACGTAGGGGTGAAAGATCTGTATATTTGTGTCTTTCCACTTAAACAACTTAGTGGATGTTGAATATGAATGATTTGTGAACTAGTTGAATCATTTTTTTCCTTAAATATCCCTTGCCAAATCATGGGCCTAAATTATACACCAGTGAGCATTATATGGCGGGAAATACTGTACATTCAGTTTAGGAGCACTCTCGTAGTGTAAGAGTTAATGAATGCTACATTCAACCCCTTCAGTTTGAAAACTTTTTCTTGGGTAAAATAAAGTCTGGAAGTAACAAGAATATAACAAACTATATTATCAGATTGAGGGGGTTACAGTGTAATAATGAAAAGAAACTGCTAATGAAGAGGCGCTATGATGCTTCCTATGCAACCATGAATATCATCCTTACTACAAACATCTTTCACTCCACCCAAACTATAATGATAAATGAAAGATGAATGAGCACAAATTAGTACTGTGCAGCAGCATAAGTATTGGTAATAATAAGCTGACCCCTTCTACAGGGAACTGTGTTCATAGTACTAGTATGTACTTTCCTGTTCCTGGATCCTACCCACTTCATATACTTGTGAAAAACTGGGTCAGTATGGTGATGAATTCTGGAAGTCACAAGAATCACAAAATGGCTTTAATCTAGTTTTAAACCTGTCATGTTTTCATGAGAGGAAAATGGGCCATGGCTGAATATGACGGTGAGGCCTTGATTTCAATGCCATGACATGTTTATATGGAGGAATTATATCAAGATGGTGAAACTGCTTGTTGTTGTTATGGACCCCGCCTCATCTGAACATGCACAAGGTGGACTGCAGGACGAAGCTGCTCTTCTCTGCGGTCCACCATCCTTCTGGGGGACAGGGATAGTAACAATGGACATCTGTGTAACTGGATCGCTCTGCTGTTCAGTTATGTTGGTGCCACTGGGTGAAGGCATCCCACTCCAGCACAACAATCCCTGCATCCTGACAATAAATGGATTTATTATGTAGGTAAAACTCTTGCCTATGATGAGTGATCTCGGGGTGACTATGAGCCTACCTCTTGCTGGCTCGCGTGTGGGGGGGGAAACTCTCGCCAGTGGGGAGAGATGAGGAGGAGGAGGAGGAGGAGGAAACGGAAGATGGAGCCTTTGTAGTGACACTAAGACAGTCAGATCTGGTGTGAGGAGAGAGGAAGGGGTGTGGCATTAGTGGCGATGGGGCCCTATTCCCATGAGCTTACAGGCATTACACTACCTCTTCCAGCATTATCTATTCTGCATATTAAAACTTGATATTCGTTCATGTTTTTTCCATCATTACTAGTGCATATCAATTTGTTATATGCAGAAATAAAATGATAAGGAGAGATGTTAATGAAGTGCATCTCTTGGCACACTACAGTTTAATACTCTCTTGCATGTTATCTATAAACTCTTTTAACAACCTACTGGTGAATATAAACTTATGCAAAACAGATTGGTATGAAAGAGGTGGTAATAAGCAGCATTTCTTCCTAGGTGATGTATTTTGCAAACTACAGCTTAATAATCTGCTTGTATGTTATAGGCTGCATAAATAACAATAATCATTAAACTGCCATAAATAAGACACTAAGGAAGATGTGTCAGTAAGCCTGCCAAGCCCAAGGGAATAGAGTCCAATGTTTGTGTTAAAAGCTCAGTTAGTTCAACAGATTTCCAATAGCCAGAAGTTTTACAGATTAATATTTACCATTTGTCTTCCTCATATCCAAAGCTGATATGAATCACATCTTTTATAAACTGCCCAATGTTTATGGTTACTATACTTCATTTTATTATTCTTTATAATGAGTAAATAGCATAACTACGGTGAAGCCAATAATTCAGAAGGCATAAATGAGTGAATGGATGTGTGGCATATATTTCTCAGTATTCTTATGACAGTTCTCCTACTTTTATGGTCACCTGTTACTCTGATTTCTACCATCCCATTTACTAGTAAGAAACAAAGGTAACGGTGATGATGATAGTAATGATCTATTTCTAAATTAAGCGGAAATGGAAATTCCAGTATCCCATATATGCTGTGGCACAACTACCACCTACTGACTGGTGTGAGCAGCCTTGTAAATCATAAACAGGAGACTGCAACATCCTTCTCCTTAGATGTTGATCCAACAATAGACAGAGGAACTTTGCTTAAGATCTTTCAGCATCACATGTACAATGGACACAGGAATAAAGATGCTTTCCAAACTGAAAGACTCATTTTGTTTCATTCTGAAAGACTATGTACATGTCTGCATGACTGTCAACCTTGTTCACCTGATGTGGCTGTGTGGCACAATCTCTGGCAGCTTCTTAGTTCTGTCAACTGATGTGGTGATGAAGCTGGTCTTGTATCTGGGATTCTTGACCTGATGGTGGCTTTCTATGCTAGACACTCTCTGTCAGCTACTCTGTTCAATCAGCTGTTGTGGTAACAGTGCTGGCCTCTTAACTGGGTTTGCTAAAATTTCACTACCAAATCACTGCAGCTTATAATATATACAAAGAACTTCCAGCCTAAAATGCAGTCCAAGCTAAAAAATTTAAATGACTTGTTGCCTCCCACCCTAACCAGTGTAGTCACAATGAAATAAATATCCAGAGTATCTATACATCCCTCTTTCTTATCACTGCTTTCAATGAACCAACTCTAACATATGGAAGTGAAGCTTGGACTTTTTTGGAAGGACAGAAGTCAAGAGTGACAGCAGTGGAAATGAGTTATTTGAGAGGAGCATGTGGAGTCACATGGAGAGACAGACTAACAAATGAGGAAGTGAAGGAGCGTTGTGGTGTGGTTGAGGACGTGATGGGAAGCGTTAGGAGAAACACGTTAAGGTGGTTTGGGCATGTGGAGAGGATGGAGAGTGAAAGACTGACGAGAAGAGTGTATGTGAGTGAGGTGGAGGGGGCGAGAGGGAGGGGGAGGCCGAGAATGAGATGGAGGGATGGAGTGGAGAGGTATATGAGAGAGGGGGGTGTGAGTTGGGAGCATGGTAGTGAAATGGCAGGGGACAGAGTGACATGGAGGAGATTTGTTTGTGGCCACCCCGTGCGGGATTGAGGCGTCTGGCAATAGATAGATAGATAGATAGATAGATCTATATATCTATCTATTAACAGACACCTCAATCCGGTAATGGGTGGCCACAACCAAACTGCCTCCATGTCGCCCTTTCCCCCGCCTTTTCACTGCCCTCCCACCAGCTCACCCCCTCCCCTCTCATATACCTCTCCACTCCATCCCTCCATCTAATTCCTGGCCTTCCCCTTCCTCTACCCCCCTCCACATCATTCACATACACTCTCCTTGTTAGTCTCTCATTCTCCATCCTCTTCACATGGCCAAACCACCTCAATGTCAAGTACATATATCACAACCAGAAGCTGAGATGTTCCTACATACAGTTTGGACTTTTCACTCCTGAATGTATCATCAAATGTCCTTGTTAGTGAATAATATTTATGCAGTGATCTTTGTAACCCATGGCATTTTGTTGGGAGTATAACAGCAGTGTTTTTTCTGAACTTCTCCAAACCAATGGTATTGAGAAGTGACACAGTGTAACACTATAATTCCAAATACATTATTTTCAATTCTAATCTCAAGATGACAGAAACACATAACCAGTACATATAAACACTGTCTATGGTCAACACTGCCTCTGTGATGGGTGATTCTGCCACAAAATCTACTGCAGCCATCAATTACATTATCTTAGGCACTAAAGATGTGACTCATAATTCCAACTTTTAAAGACGTGATTCATAATTCCAACTTTTCAGGACATCCACAGACATGAATACACACATGTACTGTACTGACGCAAATGCATAGTCTGGCAATAAAATTAGGATTTATAAATATTATGATGTACTTTGAAAACACCTGTCAGTAGGTATACAATACATTGGCCTACTTACCCTTTAATACTTGTACTGTTTGGGAGTTATGGCAGTCTACTCTTGGGCCATTACAGACTGAGAAACTGTCATCATTTTAGTACCTCTAGCTAAAGGAACCCTACCACAGTATTACCCATCACCAAATAAGTATGGTAGTCACCCAGTACACAGCAATCAAACATGGGTAAAATAGCAATGTTCAGAGAGTACTGCTCTTAGATATCCAACCTTATTTACCCCCATGCAGTAACCATATACAGGCAATGAAAGGCAGGGAGCTATATTCTTCTGCAATTAAGATTCTCCCTAGTATCTCCTATATTGCACAACACTGCATTCTTTGCCGACTGTTAAATATAACAACACCACTGCTGGATTTTAGCTGTAAACTGGGTGTCTACCTTCACAAGCTTATGACCAATGTATAGCAAATTAGTCTGCAACGTGAAATGTATTAGTTACAAGTATGATCCCGTAATATGAATGGACCCCTTCATATCAACAAACTTTCTCTAAGATGAAGAAAGTACTCTGCTGGTAACAACTACAAAAAATAAAATAAACAACTACAAAAGATGTGGTGATGACTTCCCCTCCCTTTTATCAAGAGAGGACTGCAGGCTATTTAAAAAAAACAAAAAAAAAAATCATCCTACTGGAGTTCAATGAGTACAATATGAGATGAGGTATAAAATCTGGAATAAATGGTACAATAAATCCAGACTTTTGCAAATATAGAGCAGTGCATCTCATCTGGCACCAGTGTAATTATCTTCCTTCCATGGCCTGTATCTTGTTGGTTAAGGAGGCTACCTAGCACCTCTTTCTTAGCAAATTGTTTTGGGTATGCCTGAATAACATCCGTTTTTTAATGTTTTTTTTTTTAATGCAAAAAAGTTGGAACAAAAGGCTAGAAACCCACAAGATTGTTCTCGCCAAGAAAAAAGAAAAAACAAGATAACTGAGAGCCAAATTCAAGATCAGTATGGTGATATTTAATGGATTTATGTAACATGGGAGGACAGTAAGGTGTAAGCAAAATAAATCACTTGAGATGTTATGGACCTTCCTTACATGACAAGAGTATGCGCCCCAATGCCAGATAATGTTTGGGTGACTGAAGTGGTTCTACTGTGAGTCTGGAAGGGAGATTTTTACACTCCTGCCAGGTCACTTTCCCCACCCTTCATACGTTCATTCTGAGAGGTCTTGTACACACCCAAAAAAAGTATCACGCTTCTTTCATTCAATAGCTGTGGATATGAGCCAAATCCCCAGACATATACTGATTTATTATGCTGGTGTCCTAGACTATATAACATCCTAAACTGTGCCATTTTACGTGTGTTTACAGCATCGATAAACAGCAAGACACGTATTTACACTACTACGACAAGGTGGCCCATACATCACAGTGCTTCATTCATACTTTAATATGCTAGATGCCTGCAGTAGTGTATGAATGGTGTACTGTACTGTAGATAGTTGCATGGGTTACCCTTGTTCACTTGATGGGAGTTGCTAATGCTAAAAAAAAAATCTCTGGCAGCATGTCCGTCCAATCTTACACATCCACATCCCGGGACTCATCATATCTACATAAAGTGGGGTTGTAGGCTGCAGTCCCCACTTTATTCAGCCATGAGAAAAAATGCTGATCTCTGTGATGTTTGTCTTCAAGGTGAACATTTTAAAATTATAGATAGTTGCTCTAGTAACAGTACCATATGCAGGTGTCAGTGTCTCTATAATCTCTATTATGTCTGTCATAACTTTGTGTTGGTTTTTACTGCTCAAGATCCAGTTCCTCAAGAATGGGCCAGTATTGAATTAATACCAACCTCTGTAATACTTACAAGGTGATTTTACTGCTGACTGTATGTAAATGGTGTGAAGTGAGAGGGTGCAAACATATGCTAGCAGATGAAAGAGCACTTTGTTAGCACCCAATTTACTTAGGCTATCCACCACTGTTTGAACCCCTTGACTCATACATATACAGGTGAACTCTGCCTCCAAGAAATATATTATCCTGCCTCAACGCTTCACTAGGGTCCTGTGTGAGCTATCATCACACTGCACTGATGGTGGTGGGGGGGGGAATAATAAAAAATAAAATAATTTAGGTCATGTTCCAGCATAAAAAATTATCTCATAAATACAAAAAGCAAATGATAATAAGGGCCATATATATACTGTATACAGAATAAAAAAGAACTAACTCATTAAGAAAAACTGTGGCATGCAGAGTATCAACCCTGATCCTTCACTGCACTTTGTTACCAGTTGCAGTGAAGAAAAACCATATTATCTTAAGCTTTCCTTAGCTACTTTGCAATGTTACTGTGAAAAGTGAGTTAAGTGAAAACAAGATAACTGTGGTACTACTGTCATGAATAACATACACAAATAAAAACTGAAAAACAGAGAAAATAATACTGTATAACAATGACAACTGAACACTACTCAAACCTGATACAGATCCCTATCCCCTTCCAGTTTGGTTCAATGTAAAGTGTTGTCTGACTGGAGGGTAACTCTGACTACTTACCATGGAGACTCATTCCTAATACAAACATGACTTGTGGGAGTGGTCTAATTCCATCACATGAAAACACACTGCTTAAAGAAATGCAAATACAACCAATCAGATCAAACAAGCATGAGACTGACCTGTGCGTTGTGTTTGCAGTGCCGCTGCCGTTGGTAGGGTTCTGAATGCCCAGGGGGTCGCTGATTGGGTCAAAATGGTGGCCCTGCTGCTGGTGACCCTGTTGTTGTTGCTGCTGCTGCTGTTGTGGACCCCCAGCATGCTACGGTCAAAGAAAAAAGAAGGGTCTGTTTAATTTTTATAAAGTAATTGCTCTCTCTCTCACTCCCCCCTATTACAGTGGATGCTGTAAGAGATTATGTAGCAAGAACAGCAACCATCAAATGGACAAGGTTGACCATAGTAACTATAGTCCCAGGCTAATATGAAACATGAACCCAGTGGACTGCAGGCCAAAGTTGTTCTCAACCTGCAGTCGACTGTCCTACTTTTAGGGAATAGGGTGGCAGTCAGGGAATGTTTGCATAACTGAGCATAGGAGCTGCTCAGTTATAATATATCATATCAGTGCCATCACAAGAAGACATTCCTCTCCAGCACTATGGCTGATCTTACAAGTATCAAACACTGACCTTCAAAATGTATTGGGTATGTAATGCCCTATATGTAACGTATGGTGTATATCTTCCAACAGTGTATTCCTTTTTACATTCCACAACTTTGAAAAGCAAACCACATGCATGCTCTGACTCTGTCCATACCAATTCATTTAAGGTTTCCTATTCATTCAGCATATGTCTAAATTCTTTGAGACAATAAAAAAAAAAACTCATATTAACATCTACAGCTTGTAATAAAATAGGGAAATCTCTGGGTGTCTTACAGTACACGTCTGAGGGTGTGACGGTACTAACTTGTGTGTGGTGTGTTAGCGGCATATCCCACAGACTCTCCCCAGTGGTCCTGTTCCAGTAATATATCCGTTGCTCTCGCTTGCTCCAGAACTTCCTCCATCCTGCTGCCAGCATCTCCTGAGGCAAGTCTGTCTCCTGTACCCCCGTCCCGCCTGGCCCTGCCCCAGGACCACCCCCACCCACCCCTGGAGGCCCTGCTGTGGTCGGGGTCTGAGGCGTTGGGGTGGTGGGGCCACTGCTGGTTACACTCCCCTGTACAAGAATAAAACCCAATTAATATCTTCACCCTTACTGACAGTAATACCTCCCATTAAAAATAAATTTAATTCTGATGATATATTCTGTTCTCCACATTTCAAAAGATCACACTACTAGGTTTAGATTATGCATTATGGATGAAAATGTACTAATTGTTAATATGGTCTTGGCTTGATCTATGGGCCCCACTTGTGCCTGGGCCTGATATTTTGCTTCCATTAACATCCCCCTCTCCCAGGCCATACCTCTCCTACTCACCAGGGGGTAGAGATACCAGGGATTGTGACTACATATAAAGGTGGGGAAACCATGTACTCTACTGACCTGTGGTGGTATGGAGACCCTAATGCCCTGGTACTGTGGCTGTGGTTGGTGTGGCTGTGGTGGGTACTGGTAGTGTGGCGGGTGTTGTGGCGGTGGCTGGTGGTCTGATGGGGTGTAGCTCTGCTGTGGTGTGGTGGGGGCCGGGGGGCTGGGGATGGCAGGGGCCGGCACCACACCACCCGCTGACGTGGCCGGACTGGACGCCCCGCCACTTGATGCCGATGATGACGCCACAAAGCTTTCCCATGAGGACGACGCCATGACCCTACAAAGAAACAAATTAAACTATGGTACAAAAACATGAATGATAAACTGCCATAACTCTACACCAAAAAAATAATTATATACTGGTAATACTGTACAGAACATAAACAGAGGTGATGAACTACTTTAACCCTACACACAAAAACATTCATATTACAGAAAAAAACAAATTATTGGTGAACTGTCCTAAACAAACACACAAAAACAATCAATACTATAGAACACAAATACATGAGTGATGAATTGCCAAAACCCTACACAAAAAACACTCATATGCTGTAATACTTAAACATCTATCTATCTATTGCCAGACGCCTCAATCCCGAACGGGGTGGCCACAAACAAATCGCCTCCATGTCACTCTGTCCCCTGCCATTTCACTACCCCGCTCCCAACTCACACCCCCCTCTCTCATATACCTCTCCACTCCATCCCTCCATCTCATCCTCGGCCTCCCCCTCCCTCTCACCCCCTCCACCTCACTCACATACACTCTCCTCATGTCTTTCACTCTCCATATGCCCAAACCACCTTAACGTGTTTCTCCTAACGCTTCCTATCACGTCCACAACCACACCACAACACTCCTTCACTTCCTCATTTGTTAGTCTGTCTCTCCATGTGACTCCACATGCTCCTCTAAAATAACTCATTTCCACTGCTCTCACTCTTGACTTCTGTCCTTCCAACAGGGTCCAAGCTTCACTTCCATACGTCAGAGTTGGTATCACAATACTGTCATGTAACAACTTTTTCACTTCCATGCTCACCTCCCTGTTTCTTATCACTGCTTTCAACAAACCAGCAACCTTCCTTCCCTGCTACACCCTTTCGAGCACTTCACCCTCCAGACTTCCATCCTTACTCATCACACTACCCAAGTACTTAGATGCACTCACATTCTCCATATACTTCCCATCCAATCTCACTGTACACTCACTGGCTTCACTTCTCTCGAAGACCATCACTTTACTCTTCCCTACATTCACCTTTAGATTCCGTTTCTTACACACTCTCCCAAACTCATCTACCAAGCCTTGCAGCTCCCCTTCATCTTCACTCAACAACACAGTATCATCTGCAAACGACAGTACAGGGAGTTTCCAAACACTGCCCTCTCTCACTAGGGCCGCTCCAACATCCACTCCCCGACCTTGTATCTCTTTTATAACCCCATCCATGTACAGATTGAACAACCCTGGAGACATGACACATCCTTGTTTCAATCCAACCTTCAAATGGAAAAATGGAAAGATTCATTCAGTCTGCCATCCACATGCACTGCAGCCTTAGCACCCTCATACATACTCTTCACTGCCTTCAATAGTTAAACATATGAGTGATAAATCTGCCACTCTACACCAATACCGTAGTTGTTATCACCCATGGCAGGTCTTCCCTGTCACTGCTGTTCCTGTTGCAGTCCTAGACTCATCTAAATGTGAACCCAGTCGACTGATGAATTGTTGCCCTTCTCCTGCAGTCCACCATCTTCCTTTTGGAGGATAGGGATGGACTTAAGGGACATTTGTATGACCAGCAGTGGATTTACCCATTATGCTGGTGCCATTGTGTAAGTAAACCCTCTCTGGCACCAGGCCCTCCTTAGTCTGAAGATGCAATATCATCTGGCACTGCCTAAACCAGAAGGCATATGGTGGTAATGGGACCCTCCTTCTCATCTCAATAATTGTGCTTCAGTGCTGACATCCTCCCAGAGCAAGTCTATACCCTTTTTACACTAACTTGGCCTAAAACTGCCACCTTTCTATCTTGAATGCTGGGCATTAGCAGTACATTAACACTAGACTATATTGCTGGTCACGAAAAAATATAGAAAAGATGAAAAGCCATAGCATTATCTTTTTCTGCCACTGAGCTATGTGGAATAAGCTGGAAAATGATGAAAATTTGGGCAAAGTTAATCTGCACTTTTTCAGTTATCATAAAAATAGCAGTTCACAAGTAAATACAGGGTAACTCAGAAGTCAGGAAAATCATTTGCTTTTAATCACTTCTCCTTGTCCATCCTGTTTAGTGACGAGGCAAACTTTTATGTTAATGGTGAAATAAATAAACAAAACTGTTGGTACTGGAGCAATACTAATCTTCACTGGTTATCCAAACAAAGATGCAGGGTGCCGGTAAGGTGATGGGGTGGTGTGGTGTATGAGACCGCATGAATGTCAGCCCTTTCTCACTGACAAGAGCTAAAAAACTGGAAGGCACATCTGCAACAGTGTTTTGATGTTCATGGTGAATATTTCGAACATCTGAAGATGTAAAACTAACAGTGTATTTACATAACAAAAATAAATGATTTTCCCTATGTGTCCTGACTTATGAATCACCCTGTACACTAGATATCAAAACACCCACAGCTCCCTCCTAACTGTATGCTTCTATACGATTTAGGTACAGACATTTAATTCAGCATTCTTGCCCTAACGTATTAACTTCCCCACCAATAACAAATTACAGCAATATCATTCAAGGCAAGCTAAATTTTCCACCAATACCAAATTTACAACAATATCATTCAAACAAAGTTACATTTTCCACCAATAACAAATTACTGTAGCTAATATCAATCAAAGCATGCTCTTTATCTGTTCCTGTCAACACACATTATTCTACCAGCAACTGAACTGAGCCATATCAACACTATCTTCTCATGTTAAAAATACTCATATACATTTACACTTATATTATAATTTCAATAATTTTATATTTTTTAAAAGAAATCTGATATGCTTGGTCATGTAGAAAAAAATGAACAAACACCAAGTAATTTTCACTTCTTGTCTAGACATGTTAAATTTTCACTAACAACTTATTACAGCCACATCAGCATTGTTAAATATTTTTCAAAAAAATGTATAAACATCTAAATTAATGGAAGATATCTAAACATGGTAAATCTTCCAATGTTACCTCATTAAACCCATTGCCTATCTGCATTGGGCAGTTATGTTAAAAATACAAAATCCAATTATCATAAAACCATCTACTCTATCTATAGCCAGGCACCATAATCCCGCAAGGGGTGGCCATTTCACTTTGAGTTAGTTGTTTTATGGGGAGGGGCACTAACCCTCTGCCAACCCACTTGCTGACATGTAGGGAGCACATATGAGTTGGTTATATGGTTACCACCCAGCACTGTACACGATTTCCTGGCCTACAGGAAACCATTAAGCTTGTCACTCAATGTCAAGCCACCTTAAAAGGAGGGAAGAGTAATACTGTAAATGTGAGAGGGAAGATGGGAGAAGTAAGAAGAGAGGAGGGCAGACACTGAAAAAGAATGATAAAGGTGAAGGAAGGGGTAGGTGGCACCTGAGTGGATAATCGTCACCACAACCTATCACCTACTTGAAACAGTAAATTTTCCACCAGTAACTTACTGTCACAGCTGCAGTGGTGTTATACTATATAAACTTTCACACACCTTATAATTCTGTCACTTACATACAAGTAGTTTTGATTTATCTATCTACTGCTAGATGCCTTAATCCCATAACGGGCAGCCACAAACAAACTGCCTCCATGTTGCCCTGTCCCAGCCATTTCACTACCCACCTCCTCGCTCACAACCCCCTCCCTCATATACCTCTCCATTCCTTCCCTCCATCTCATCCTAAGCCTTCCCTCCCCTCCTTCACATACACTCTCCTCATCAGTTTCTCGCTCTCCACCCTCTCCACGTGGCCAAACCACCGCAGTGTCACTTTTTAAGAAATGCAACCATTTTATGATTTACAATTTTGGCCATAACAAATTTTCAATCATATCTTTCTACGTCATTTCACTGGCAAGTCATTTAAAAATACCACGTAGCACTATAAATGAATACGGTACCTATTCTAGACTTCCTCTGAGCATTTTAAATTTCCAAAACATATAATGAAAACTTAAATCTGAGGAAACTCACAATTTAACTATCATCTCCTCACCATTCCATTGGCAGATACGAAAATCCTAGTTTACAACATAAAAAGATAACAAGGAACTGAAACTGCCAGACCAATTTCAAATATTCACTCACATTAAGTAGAATGTCACCAATATTTAAATTTCTTTTCCCTGCCACTTCCCCAACAGCTACTGAACTCTAAAGGAAAACGTACATTTAAGGAGAAAACAGTAAATTCCACAAGCGGGGTATTAACAAGGAATAAATCTACCTTGGCCCCCAATACAGGGACAAATGACACTAATATACAAATATACATCTCAACTCAGGCTAATATGATGCATCCTTTAAATACATTAAACAGATTAAAGTACAAAAAATTGGATGCAATGACAGGCAGAATATCAAGGAACACATCTAGCTTAGCCCCCAGGATAGGGACAAATGGCGCTAATTCACTAGTATACACCTTTACTCTGGTTTATATAGCATTAATTCATCAGGACCCATCACTGTCCTCCTAAAAGGCCATGAGAGTGACACCTAATTGCCTGTCAGGGCCATGGACACGAAAAATAGGCGTAACCGTTCGTGTCCAGCTTCGAAGGTAAACAATGTCCCTCCAGATGCCCATAGTATTTTCTCAGATTTTTGGCGATTTTCCTGAGCTAGCGTCATTATATTAGACCCAGACGAGTCCAGTGGCACTGCAGGCACTAAGGTAACGGTAACTTACGTGTGTTGAACGAGAAATCCGCCCCTAAGTCATGAATTTGCTTAGAAATTTTGACACACACCCAATCGGAAAGACGCCATCAGTTCCCTAGACTCGGCGAGAGGCTTCACCCTGGCTCAGGCTTTGGCTTCACCCTCCATATTCAACACGTTTTTATTCCCCTACCTCGCCATAAAACAAAGCCAACATAGGTGAAAAGGTACAGCTAGAGAGGGTAAATTTAATCATATTGTTAGATCCAATTGTAAATGTAGGGTTATGGGGGAAGGGGTGAGTGTGGTATTCAGGGTAAGAGGACTGGGACGGGGTAGAGGGTGTCACGTGACCACCAACTTCGACCAGCAACTCCGCCGCGCGAGGGTCACCTGCTGCGCATCGCGTCACAACCCGCCAAATTTAAAAACTTTGGGAATGCAAGTTGCTCAAGCGTTTCGAAAACTGTCAATTTTACATTTCTTCAGCATCGAAGAAGACAAATGTGATGTAACTGATCATCTGTTCTGGGGTTGTTAAATGTGTCCAACTTCTTACTGCGTCAATCCCGCCTTATTTAAAACTTAGGAGTCGCAAGTCGCTCAAGTGTTTAGGAGTAAATTAGCTGGTATTGTACATTTCTTGAACATGGCAGAAGAGAGAAGGGAAGTAACAAATCCTCTACCCTGAGTTGTTAAATGTGTTCAGCTTACTACGTCAGTCCCGCCATATCTGAAAACTTGTTGCAAGTTGCTCAGCTGTATCGAATATTCTCGAAATGTATCTTGTAGAGGAGGGGGAAGATCAGGGGTGATAGAGACTATCTGTCATACTCGTGTTCGACAACCTACCCACCATTTGCCTATTTAAAAACAACAAAGGTGTTGCACGTCACTGCTGGTTTACAAATTGTCTCAATGTTATTTTTGAAAAAAAAAAAAATCAACTGTGATCTACTTATCTCATCACATACCGCCACATTTAAAATAAAAACCTTGACACACAAGTTGCTCGTTTCCAAAGATTCTGAATATATTTATGTGCCTGAGCTGTGATGGTTATAGACTGAATAATAGACAGATAGAGGGGGGATCAACCTCTTCACTCATGACATTTCGGCTGATTCTTACTGCTACACGGCGATTTTAATAAGCTTGGGAGACTCCTTCAGTTCGTTGAGTCTCTTCCCCGCTGCTCATTCCAGAAACTCCAAATTTTTCCTTCATCAGTTGCTAAAAAAAAAAAAAAAATGTGGGGAAAACAATTGTACTGTTTATACTGTGCTGTAAATATCCCCTCATCATCTTAACCCTCTTTTTCCCACCTCTGGATAGAGTGGGTAAGATTCCAAAACACAAGTTGAACTGAATAATAGATTCCTTGTGCCAGGCATCAGAAACTTAAAAACATGGATTTTACAAGAGTGGGGATTGTATCAACACCATGCCTTTACCTTCTGACCTGAAGAAACCTAATCCCTTTCAGTTCACTTGATGGCAAAATGTAGAATAATGGTTTGACAGTACTATAGTTCTTTCACCTTGACCTGGACCAGATTTTCCTTTTGCTGCTTATTTCACGTAGCTCAGTGACACAGACAGTGCTACGGTTCTACGTCTTTTCCATAGCACTTCACGACTGACATATTATGGTGTTCCTCTGCTATTACAATTCAGCATTCAACATGGAAAGTTGAAAATTTTAGGCCATTGGAGTAAAAAGGATACAATAACCACAGAAACTCGTTCCTCACCGAATTTCGAGTAACCTTGGCTTATTGCTCATCCCTCCCTCCCTCCCAGTGGTACTTTGAGAGCAGTAAGTCCCAACCAACCCTCAGATGCACACCTGAATGGGCCATATTCACCTGGAGTGATACCTTAACCCACTAGATCACTGGGCATCCATCTGTTGTTTATATGATTACCACCCAGCATAGTAATTTCCAGGGTTACAGGAAGTCATTTTGCATCACTCAGTGTTGAGTTACATAAAGGTAGAACTATAGTACAACAAATCAATGGATGATTAGTATCCCCACCTAACATACTTTATTACAGTACTTTATCTAGTGGCAAGCAATTATTAAGCGATCTAATAAGGTTTTCAATAATCTTCAAAACACACAGGTACAGTGCATTTGCCCTAACCTGAAGTAAATTCCTGGTCCCTTTCACCTCTGTTGATAGCAAACAGTCAGATTAGAGGAGTGATTTGACTAGCAACAAAGGAGACTCACTGCTATCTCATAACTAAGATTTAAAAGGAGACTCATTGCTACCTAATAACTAAGACTTAACAGGGGAAACAAACTGGCTGATCAGAGGTAAAATGAGACAAGCAAGCACTTCTCATAAATATATATTCAAACTTACACTTATCTCACTGGAAGAGGAACAATTACAAACCAAGACCAGTTACAAGTTTGACTCTCTCATTCATACTTGGCTAAGATTGTGTGCCAAATATTATGAAAAATTAAATATGAACTATTAATGGCAGTCATGGTTATAATGGAGGGTTATGAGAATTTTTCACCCACATTAATGATATTACAATGCACTTTATAATAAGTCATGCAGGTAAACACCATCAAATTAACTATTTCATATATGACTATCAGAATTTTATGAGTGCATTTAACTTTGCCTATTTAAGAATAATATTTTTTCTCTATATACTCATATATTCAGGGTATAAAACACTGCAATTATAAAAGGTGTTTCCCCAAATTAATTAAACACAGAAAGTCAATATCAGTTAAATAAATCGAACTAAACACCATGGGACAAATATCACAACAATTCTCACCCTGATAACAGTTACACACAATGGACCATGTGGCACAAAAACATTTCATTCTTTTCTGATCATTATGCACACAACTTGAACATGACAACACTTACAAGCATACATCAAGGTTGGCATAGTACACTCTTTTCTCACCATTATGCACACAACTTGAAGATTAAAACAGCATTTACAAACATACATCAAGGTTGGCACAGTGTACTTTTTTCACCATTCTGCACACAACCTGAAGATTACAACAGCATTTACAAACATACATCAAGCTTGGCATTACATACACACAACCAACTAAGCACCTCACAGCAGTTACATGTGTGTGAATAACAGCATCAGATATAATAACAGGAGTGATATGAGACGGTGGTGTATTTGCACTCTGCTTGTACATGGGTTCACACAATACACCGAGTTGTTTGGTTTCACACACACATTAACAAAGCTGGTCTCTGCCAAAAGTTACATGTACAAAGTTCTATTTCATACGCATGCAGCTCAGATATCAACGCTACAGTGCAATGATGTTTTGTAATCTTCCAAGTCATAATTTTTTTCAGTTTTAAGGAGCCCTCTCATTGTAAAGTGTTATATCAGTTCATTATTGTTTGAAAACTCTCTCATAAACTGAATAAAACTGGTTAAAATTATATATAGCAGTAATAATAATAGTAATAATAATCAATCAATCAATCCATGTACTGTGCTGGCATGTTCACACTCATCATCATCATCAAGAAATAAAACTCACAAACACCACACAGCATAAGAGAAGAATCACACATTAACACTGCGCTCAGTATTGGCCTAATAAAAACCTGGGGAAAATTTCGTTCACTTCACCCTGCACCATCACTACTGACTAGATTTGTAGGCATGAATTATTACCCAGATATTCTTTGTGCAAGCATACATCACAGACTCTAAAAGCTAGATACATTATTTACACTCTACAGTATGAGAAATTATCAGATCAATTAGTTAGAAGGAGGCACAGCTAAAAATTCACTGACAAAGAAAAGAGGAATGTATTTAAACTGCTACTCACAAACACACAAAAAAACTATAAGACTTTCCGACTCACAATTAAAATTCGATGTAAACAAGGCAAACAATAGCATGTACATGTACAGTATACTGATAAAATACAAATCTGATCATGGTCATGTAAAAATGCCATCATACATACAGACAGCAATTCACATCCACAGAGCAGCACTAAAAGGAATACTTGTATTACCTATTGTGTTTTGTGCATGGTTATATATAAATACTGAATTAGTTCAACACTATTTGGTATTTGTAACAGCGACTCTCATACTACCCCCATCAAATAATAAGAGCTTAAGGTTAGGCTACAACAGTCTAGGGGCAGGATTCTTGAATATACTGTATTTACAACTGAAATGCTGTCATAATTCTGATCCGTTTTCCCAAAAAGGACAAGAGAGGACAGAGTGGAATCAACCAGTTTCCTGTTCCTCGTACAAAAATAATGGATATAAGAGGAATATAATCAAGGAAATAAATTTGCTTTACGAGGAGGGACAGGGAAAGGAGAGTTGAGAGTTATCCATGCTTGTAGTTCTTCCTATAAAAATAAATCTAGTTATGACAGGAGGAAGGACAGGGAAAGCAGACTACAGAATTTTCGAAGTCTAGTTCCTCCTGCACAAACAAATGTCAGTAATGATGGGGATCTATCATAAATATGTTTGGGAATTTCACTCCAGTATGTTAAAGGGTGGACAACCAGCCTACCTTAAGAATTGTACAGTTATATGAGACTGGCTCTTGTGTATGGACATACAAATTGTCAAGAAGTCTATTCTGGATGTGTAAATCATGTAACAAATACAACTTGATATTTCTGACACCATTACTGCATTCTTTGCTTAAAAATTATCACTACTGCATTATTGGCTTACTAACTGCATTCTTGACTTACTAACTACATTCTTGACTTAAAACTGTCACTCCTCTAAAGCATGTTTTACTTAAATTTTCGTTACTCTTCTGCATTTTCAACTTAAATTTGAATAACTTCTCTACTACACTTTTTACTAGAAAAATTATCACTACTGCAATCTTGACTTTAAAAATTATCACCCCTTTACTTCATTACTAACTTAATAAACAAAGCACTTATCACTTCTCTGCTACACTTTTTACTTAATCACTCTACTGCATTCTTGATGAAATATCACCCTTCTATTGAACTCTTGACTTTGCAATCTGGGTGCTGTACACATTGAACGGCTGCATTTGAGACACATTTGTGCACTTGTGTGGTGAAAAGGTTTAACTTAAAATAGCACTGCATCATGAAATACTCTCTGCAATGTATCTACAACAAGGGAATATTATAATTATTAGATCAGCAAACCTCCACTACAAATCATATCACCTAATGCACCACCAAGTTAAAACCCTTCAGTACAACAGTCTTATATATATTAACACATTCCTGCTACCGTATACCATTTAACTACGACTACAACTCAGTACTGAAGATGAAGAGATGGCAATTTTAAGCCAACTGAGAGTAAAATGGGTACAGTATCTATCTATCTATCTATTGCCAGATGCCTTAATCCCGCACGGGGTGGCCACAAACAAATCGCCTCCATGTCACTCTGTCCCCTGCCATTTCACTACCACGCTCCCAACTCACACCCCCCTTCTATATTGGGATCTGTTCTCTTTTCTTCCTCCTACCGACAGACAATTGCATCTTTGAAAAGACTCCATGTACTGAAGGGTTTAATCATTATTCTACACACACACACTTCCAAGCCCACTATGCTATTCACAAAAATATACGTCCACTCAGCCAAATTTATACAGAGGTTAATTCAGTTGCGTGAGGACGCTTATATTGCAATATTGAACCATTCACTAACTCATGGACAATTTGAAATATTATGGAAACTGATGGACAACCTGAATACTACAAACAATCTGAATATAATGGACAGTCAATGAACAATCTGAATATTATGGTTTTATACAAAATTAATGGACACTGAATAATATACAACCAAAGGACAATGTGAATCTTCTGCACTCACATCAGTATAAATGTGTATTTTCTGCACCCACTGTTAAACCAGCACACATATGGGGTGAACTTTTGTGACCAGACTGTAGAAACTATCCAGCCTTAATAAAAAATAATAGGGATATTCATCTCGTATCATCCCCTTCACAGTGTACAGTAGCGGCAAAAGGCCAGGTACTCTTAACTGCACACTGCAAAATATATATAATAATAGAAACCTAAAATAATACTATAGTCCTCTTACCATAAATTGGCCCAGATTTTTGTCTTTCTGTGGCTTAGTTCATGCAGAATGACAGAATAAGACAATACTGTGACTCTACATTGTTTCCACAGCACTTCTTCTTGACTAGCATCATATTCACTTCTTAATCTCTTTACAACTCAGAATTCAAAATAGTGAGATGACAATTTTAGGCCAGGTTACAGTAAAAAGGGTATAGTATTCACAGCTATTACTAACAAGAGTAGTCTCACATTAGCTTTGAAGTATAGGAGTCTAAATCTAGGCAACCACAAATGAGCAGCCTAAGTTCTAGATAAACCTTAGACTAAGATATCTATGCATGAGTAATTAATTTCTGTATAAACTTGACTCTTTGTGTACCATTCTTCATAAATACAATTATCACTTTTGGTCAAATTAAGCCTCTAGAATTTGTTACTTATCACTAATTAATAAATAATGGTTTGTTAGGCAACCTTTCAAGGCTATATATTGATGTGAAGGTGAAAGATATGGATGAAAAAGAAAGGGAAACAGGACGACAGACATAATGACAGACAGACAGATACACAAAAAACAGGATGATTGACATACAGACAAACAGCTGGACAGACTGACACAGACAGACATGCAGACAAACTGGAGAAAAGGAGACTGGTGTTATGGAAGGAAACGTTAGCATAAGCGTGAGAAACAATAAAAGAAAGATGCCAAAAGAAACACAATATCGGAATCCTGATGACTTACAATGATGAACACATACAGGTCAAGTAAACAATTTTGCACGAAGGCAATGTGACAGACACCAAGAATGGAAGCTACGACTTAAGACATACAGCAATGGAAGAACAAGTTGGTTTACAGTGGAAGCATGAACAAAAATCAAGAAGAAGGAAATACAGTTAAGATGCATGGAACCGAACCAAGAGGAGGGGAAGACATACAAGAATTAAAATAAAAGGCATATTATGATCTACAATGAAAGCCAGAAAAGATTACCAAATTTGCATGACTGACATGGGCTAAGGAGAGAGAAAGAGATGGATCTAACAAGGCAGAACATGGGGAAGTGCAAATCCATGTTCAGATGTACAACATGAAGATTAATTAAAAAAAAAAAAAATCTGACAAAGGCAACAATTGTACAGAGAGATGGAAATAACAAGGAGGGATATGAAGAAATGGAAATGCATGTTCAGACCTACAATACAAAGAACATGAAAAAATATAAACAGCAACAGCTGATTCAATATTACCCCTTCAAGCTGTTGGGGTTTGAGGCTACAGTAAGAGTAAATACTGTATACAGGTAGATGACCAGCCGACAACCTTGGCAGCACACCATTACAGAAAAAACCTCCAGCAGAGTTGCAGGAAGGTCTCGTTCCATAGTTTTCTTCTTGCTGCTTAACCACCAAATGCAAGTATGGTTAAAGATGATAATTCGTGAAGAGAATGCCCATAACAATGTAAATAACAACCATGACAGTGGTTAACCTTCAGCCTGGTGATAAGAATGGTCCATATGTAGTACTCCACTAGACACAAACCTGGTAGTATCATGTGTGTTGTGGGAATGGATCAGTCTGCTGGTGTGGGTGTAGCAGTGTGAGTAGGAGATTAAATGATATTAGGTAGACACAAATAATGCTAAGCCATCCCCACAACACACAAGAACCACCTAGCAAAGTAGAAGAGAAGTGTCTATATATATGGACCATCCTATACATTTTCATCGTCTTCCTGCTAACTCCACATGATTATATTCAGCTAAGGAGGAGCTCACCGAGAAGGCTCTCTATGAAGCTGAATAAAGTCATCTGGTGCATGGAAGAATAAAATAAAAACTGTTCCTCAGGCAAAGCGAATTAACATACAACACTCATCAGCATATTGCACTCCTAACCTCTCACATCAGCCCATGACTTATCTACATTAGTGTTATATACAGTGATTAGTGTTAGTGGACATAGTGAAAGAGATGCTGCAGAGGACACTAGTATTCTCAGTTTGTGATATCAAGAATTAATACACCTAGCTAAGAATATAAGTGTACAAAGATCCACTCCAGTATATTGTACTCTGTATATCCTTCTCATACTACTGGATATTTCATGTTCGCTTTACACTAGCTATAGCACTTTTAATCTCAGTTCATCTCTCTATCTAATAACTGTGAATATATATGACTAACTGTACAAAGATGCATGCCTATATATATATGTTACTCTGCATGTCTTTCTCACACTATTTCACGTTCATTTCACACTTGCTACAGCACTTATAATCCCACTTCATGATAACAGGAGATATAATACAGTGTAGTTAGTAATCTTAGTAATCTTTTCCTACTGTATAAAAGGCTGTAGTTATGTATTCCCTCCCTCCTTCTCTCAATTTTGTTATGCTAACTTTAAACTTAATGCAATATTTTCCTCTACACTAATACCTCTCTCTCTACAAGTACACAGAACAATAATTACATATTCCATCTTTCTTCCCACTTGTTTTGATTTCATGCTCATTTCCTACTTCCTCCCACCAACATACATTACAACCAAACACAACCTGAACTGATCCACGTGTGTGAATATTTATAGTTAGATGTACCTATTATTTTTAACACAAATTCACTCCCTTCTCCACATTTATCTCTGCATTTTTACTTTGATGTTAATTTTCTACATTCTATTCTACTCACATCAAACTAGTATGCATTACAACCTAATTATTTAAAATATGACAGAAGTTCAATAAATGCCAAATCTCTATCTCTCCATTTTTCTTTCTTTCTATTCAGTTTTCCCATTTGTATAAAACGTGCTTCTGTACTTGCCCTGATTCATACTGCACATTTTCTTCAATATTATTTGCAATTTATACGATTTCCAATATTTACCCCATTACTGCATAAATCTTGACTTCAGTACCACTTGTGTGCCTTACATCAAGAACTTAAATACAACACCTCACTTCTATTTTTGTGCAGATTAAAGCATACAGTAATAATAATAATGATGATGATGATAATAATAATAATAATTTCACCTTTAAAACCAATCACATACAACCTCTTTCCAGGTACGAGGGTCTGAGGCAACATTACTACAGTCCAATACATTTAAGGGAAGATGATCGGGATACTATTCTTGGTGACATTATATACTTAACATGCCTCAAGGCAGCACCAAGTATAAACATCATATCATTTCATTCTCTTCCCATGGCATTATTACAAAACTGAAAATCTCCAATCACTATCCTCATCATCACCATCATCATCATCTTTGCAAAATTTAAATGACCAGCCTCACACTCTTGACAAAATAAAAAATAAATACCGAAAAACAATCCTTCTAGATAAGTCGAACACATTTTGTAGCACCAATAGGCAGCACACAACCTGCTTGGAAAACACAATAATACTGCATCAAATCTCTTCATCTGACAGTTTCAAAATACAAGCACCAACTCTACTCTTTTCCAACCCAAGGATATCCCTGTACAGTATATCCAAGGTGAGTTCCTACAATCCCAGTACAGCATGGCCTTGTTTTAAAGATGGGGATGCATTTTTGAGGACCGACTGAATAATACATTTTGTGCTGCATAGGAGAGAAAAATGATCGTATGGTGAGAAACCGGGCATCGCAGTGATAAGAATATATAAGTAATAAAAAATGGTCCTAAATTCAAACTAACTGAAGTTTGATCACAGAAAAGAATAAATAAACAATAAAAAGAAAACAGGTCCTAATTCTAATTCATCGTATATAATGTGAATGATCACGTACCCAGCAATCAATAAACGAGGACATGCTGTACTGTATCAAGATGGATTCCTACACCACACACCCACAGTAACTACAGTCAACAACGCTACAGGCATTAGGTACAGCGTGTTATAAAAAGCACAAGCCACTACACTTACTTTGGCTTCTACTACAGTTAACCATATTTTCAAAGTACGTGGCTTTGGTTTCGGCAGACAACAAGTGCATTTCATGCATTTATCGGATTAAATGTTCACTGTTTCAAGTACTTTATCAAACATTTTAGGGTTGTTCAATATTTCAGGCACTGTTCAGTAGTTCAAGAAGCCTGTTCAGTGTTCCAGGCAATCTATTCAGTGCTTTAAATAGTTTGTTCAACATTTCAGATAATTTGTTCAGCATTTCAGGCTCTGTTCAGCGTTTCAGATATTTTTTACATTTCAAGTTATCAATTCAACACTTCAGGAACTTTGTTCAGCAGTTCTGGTTCTTGTTCAGTGTTGCAAGTAATTTGTTAAGCATTTCAGGTGATCTATTCAGTACATTATGTTATTCTTTGTTTTCCCTGTTCACAGTTTATCAAGAATTTGGTTTACATGATTGTGCATATTTCCACAATGTCTGAAATCAGTTTAACCATTATACTCTAACATTTCCAGCTACTCCTCAATTTTCATCTCATACCAAACTTAATTTATCATATGTAATTATATGCCATCTTCCAACTTGCAAGCCGTGTAAATGAGACATCTGATTATAACACAGTTGTGGTAATTAATCATAAGACATTCTTCCATTCTCAACTAGTAAGAGACTCATTCTATAACTCCATCTTTATGTCACTAAGATACTCATTTTTATATACCAGTAATGCTAACTCATTTTTAAGTTACTCATTTTTGTATACTAGTCATTTTAACTAAAAAAAAATTTGAGTTACTCATTTTCACACAGTAATTTTATCTTATTTTCAGTTACTCATTTTTACATGTCATTTTCTTTTTTCAACTTTCGACACTAAGGTTCACCCACCATCATGTAGGAAATGCACTTCCCATATACTGTACACTCAAAAGCTTAAATACATTACACTTAGAAAATAAAGTCACTCTACTTTGTTCACACCATAAAAGACAAAATCTGTCATATGTCTTCACTCAGCATTATACACCATACACACACTAACATACAAACATACATGCTCAACCATTAAAATAGTTTGTGATAAATCCGTCACTTTATATTAGATGAATAAAAACAGCAGGAAAATATACTGTGCACATTTTGATTATAGTACATTCAGTAAATCTACCCTGTAGGTCATTTCTGTAGCACTACCTACTGGATCTGTTCATGTTAATATAGTATTTTAAAATATGAAAATGTACATGAAAATAATCTTCAAAATTCTGCATGATTTTGCACACACAACTGGACATTTCTTGGCCTTGGAGTTATCTTTGGAATACTATCCTGGAAGTTTAAAGGGATATCTTGGCAGACTTTGCAGATTTAGAAGAACGCATGTGAATTCTTAAAACCACATAAAATGACTTGATAAATATGTCATTTGACAATAACGATGTCAAAGATTTCATGCCAAGTCCTACCTATACATAAATGGCCAAGTATGACTAAGTAAGAGTGCCTGTAAAGAGAGGCACACATGAAGGGAAAAGACCAATGCTGTTTGTGATGTTTGTAGACAGTTCAAATCTGTACTGTACCATATACACCCATACCCCGCCAACTGATGGCCAGTCCCCAGTTATCCAATGGCTTCTTTTTTAACTGATATTTTAGACTTAACTGTTTTTAGACTTAGATTAAAGTGTTTTAGTCACAGGTGGGGGTGAACACTCATTTTTGGGTACAGTTTACTAAGTCTGGTTTTTCTCCATACTTACTTATAATGATTTTCAGATATTTTTGGGTTTAAGTGAGTTATAGACTGTGGGTTTAGTTTAACTTGTTTTAAAGCTATTTGAGGGTTTAAGTGAGCTAGAAACTTGGTTTTGGACTCATTTGGGTGGGTTCAGGACCTAGTTGGGAGGGGAGATTCCAAGGCCATATCCCTATACTTTGTTATAACGTCCCCGGTTAATAATACCCTGGCTCAATGATGGGTTTTCCCAAATGCATCTCACTGTTATAACAAGGACGGGGTGTACTGTGCTACTGTGATTTATGTCACTGTCAGAGTCCAGACTGGATATATACTGTATACACAGGTTTTCATAAGACAAGAAATACAGCCACACTGAAGCTCTTACCCAGTCTTGCATAACATTTTGATACCTTAAAGGGCTTTAGGAAATGTTCAAATATAACATGGGGATATGTATGCAGCAGCTCCCAAGTATGTGTGTACAAGAATTTACAATGCACTTTACCAGCAATCATTTGCATTTGCTACAGCCACTGTGGTGATTTATACAACACAGATATAAGGGTGTGTTTGCTATTAACCTCTTGAACCCAACTGACATCCCTAGTTTACTCTTGTAGTTAACAGACCATTTGATTCAAGTTTGGGAAGGTCTCTGACACTGGAGGAGTTCATTTAGGCTATATCTAACTCCTCCAGTTTAGAAAATTTACCCCAAGCTTATTTACACTATCATATGGAGTGAGTAAAATAAAAATGACATCAAGAAGCACAACAAGTTAACAATGGAGATTTGAACAACATGGATACTGAGGTGTGTTTGCTACAGATTGGCTAATACTGGAGATTTGAACACCGGCACTAGGGTTTGTTCATTATGACTTTGTGGGGCTCTGAACAAAGTGGTTAGCAATGGAGATCTGAACAACATGAACAATGAAGTGTTTGCTATTGCCTTTGTGGAAGTATGAACAAACAGCACAAGATATGAACACTGCAGACAATGAAGTGTGTTTGCTATTGATCTTGCACAGCTTTGAACAATATGGTCATTAATGTGTACACTATTCTACTGGAGATCTGTAACAAAAATACAGTCCATTACAGTCAGTACAGATGTCTATGTAAGGATATACCAAGGACATTAATTAAATACAACTCTTCTTAGGCATTACCCATAAGTGAGCTAGAAATGGTTATATTTTAGGTAGCACTTTAGGCATCACAGAACCTTTTCTAAGTGATCTGATATCCATTTTGTTATACTTTCTTATTATTTACACATTTTGCATCAATATCATAAAAGAGGATATTGAAGCGTAATGTGCAAAATAAATCACTAAGAAAGAGGTATTGAGAGTTTCTAAAGTCACTCAAAATGTATAGAAACATGAGGTGAGACCGTCTCTGTAGGGTGTCAGGGTGGTAACCAGAGAGCTGCTGTGAGGTGTACTTGTGGCACAGACGGAGATTATTTTACACCTATAATTCATTCATTTTAACTTGGCAGAGATGTTCGTCCTACTGCAACTTACTTCCGCAGTTCACTGGTAAAATAAGAGAGTAGTACAGCTTTACATCCTTTCCATGTCACATCTTTTATGACTGGCAAGATATTCCAGTCTTAATCTCTTGCTACAGCTCAGCATTCATGATGGACAGATGGAAATTTCATGCCTGGTAAAAGTGAACAGATTACCTGTATAGTTTAACAATGTGTCAGGGATGTTACTATGAAATGAGCTTTTATGTGGTGCTGTTGGTGCACCCAAAGCCTCTGAGGCTGTCCTCCTGATGCAGTGCACTATCCTCCTTTTAGGGGATAGGGAGGGAGATGAGGAACATTTATATAACAGGACAAAGGAGCTGCCCTATATCAATGCTACTGTGAGAATGTTTCCCTCTCCAGTACCTGTTTCCACGTGGCAAGGGTCACACAGGTTCAACTAACACCACTCTCAATCATTGTGGTCTGTGCCAGCTCTCTACTAACATGTCTAGACATGATGTCAGGACTCACTACCAAAGCCAGAGGTATCCAGGACATCTATCTGAGAAAGCCTGTTCTCTGGGATATGATTGGTGGGCTCAGACATTTAGATCATTAAGAGTCACCTGGTATAATGTGTGCAGGTTAATGATATGACTCTTCTTTGGTAACTAATCTAACAAGGTATCTACGTTGTCAATCTGAGAACTCATCCTACGGGGGGTAGGACATCAATCTGAGCTCATTCTCTGGGGTTCAACTGATGGACCCAAATATATGAAGACACCTACAATAACAATGTGTCAAGGACATTAACATGACGACTCTTCTAAGTTACCTAATCTAATGAGGTATCCAGGATCTCAATCTGTGAGAGCTCATCCTCTGCGGGGCGGGAGACATGAATAATCGGCGTGCGTCATTGGTGCTTTGGTTCAATTTCCTTGAATGTGTAGAACAGGGGCTGGTCATGGAAGTGGTGGAGGCCCTCGATGTGCCTTATGACACCCCCCTGCAGGAGTCGGCGGCCATATTTGACAGCCTCGGTGCGGTCCCGTGCCAGCCCCACCACCATCAGCCACTCCACCAGCTCACTACCACCAAACACGCCACACAAGGTCTTCAGTCGCCATCTGGAGGTTACACAGAAACTTGCACTGCCAGTCCTCACCACTCGGTCCTAATTCCTGCCAGACCCTTTACATGGTCATCATCATCATCATCATCATCCTACCTATTTCAACTTTACTAGCATCAGTGTTGGAGGCAGTGGAGAGCATAGTGCCACTGCAAGAATGTGAAGTGGGGGAGAGAGTTAAGGGAAATGCTACTCACCCTAAATTTCAAGCATTTTTCTTTGTTCACAAAATGGAAAAATGACTGACTACTTGAAAGGACCTAAAAATGAAACTGTAGCAAATGGGATAGTGCTGGTTACCTGTACAAGTACTATATGGTAGCAAAACATGTAGAGTAAATAGGAAGATATATCGAGACTGGGAATGAAAGGATACAAGAATGATCAGACAGATATATGGGACAAAACTAGATGCTGGGATACTCTTAGATCTGAGAGTGGAAAACATCAGGAAGGAAAGAAAAAGGAGGAGACTTGGGATGTTCTATGCAGTACAGGTCAAGAAGATGGACCAGAGAATTAAGTGAGTGTAGAATTATAGAGCTCCCAGACCAATGATGGAGAGGAGGACTGAGTAAGACATAAAACCAGGTGGTGTGTGCTGACCTCAGAGCCAGAATGCAAACAGGTGAACCTATCTGACCCACTTTACATGGAAAACAATGTGTGAAGCTGAAAATGAAGCTGCTGCTGCTGATGATGATGATGCATAAAACTGAAAATGATCCTACAGTGATGATGATGATGATGTGCAAATCTGAAGTGATGATTTGTGAAAATGATAAAAATAAACTGATGATGTGTAAAACTAAAAATATGATAAAATGAAGATACCAGTAATAAATATATAAAGAAAAACTAAGCCTGTGTGACTGACCTGCGATCCCTCACGATATCCTTGACGCACTTGTCCATGTGATAACTGGTGAACTGGTCGCAGGTCTGTCTGGTCTGGGGGTCCAAATCCTCCCATGCCGGTACCACCACCATCGCCGCACCATGACGCACTCTACGCCACCTGGGGGATTGGAAACAGTTACAATATAAAGCAGTGTAATTCATTCACCTAAATTTGGAAGAGATATGTGTTGTTACATACTTATTTCCCATAGCTCAATGGTGGAAGACAATACTATGGCTCTACATTCTTCCCACAGCACTTCTTCATGACTAGCACCATATTCTTGTTTTCCACTTATGTTTTTATGATAGCAACATGCTATTTTTAAGCCTAGTTAAAGTGAATAGAGTCTAGGCATTCTGATTTGATGATATTGTTATGGCAAAACCTGTACAGTAAAATTACTTTCATCTTCTACTTGGCATGGCTAAAATAAATCTTTCATTAACCCCAGGACTACTATAAGCCTCCCCTGTGCTGAACAAAATTGACTGAAGGTACAGTTTATTCACTTTAACTTGGCAATGACTTTTGTTCTTTTGCAGCCCATTTCAACTAGCTGACTGGCAGAACTGGACAAAACTATGGCTCTACATTCTCTCCATAATACTTCCTCAGGACTAGCATTATATTCTTGTGTCAGTTTAATGTTACAGCTCAGCACTCACGATGAAGGAGGGGCAGTTTTATGTCTAGTTACAGTGAACAGTGTATAGTAAAAATGAAGTGAAAATGACAAAATTGGAAAAACAAGGCTGAGTTAAATAAGTAAACAGATAGATAACAGACAGCTATATCGATAGATAGAGAGAAAAAAAGAACAAAAGAAAGAAAGAAAGAATGGACAGAGGATGGAAGAAGCAAAGGAAGGAAGGAAGGAAAGAAAAAAGGAAAGAAAAAAGGAAGGAAAGAAAGAAAGAAGAAAGAAAGAAAAAAGGAAGGAAGAAAGGAAAGAAAAGAGAATGAAAAAAATAAAATGAGAAACAAGAAAGAATGTAAGAAAAAGATAAAGTAAAAAAATCCACTGACCATTTGAGGAGTGGTACAACAGTGAGGCGAGTGTCGAGTCCAAAGATGGCTGCCGTGAAGAATCCCTGGCCAAAGTTTAGCACGATATCAAGGAAGACCAGCTCGATGTAGACACCATTCACTCCCTCCGTCACCAGCGTCCACATACACAGTGCAAAACCCTGGTGGTGCAAGAAATGTGGTGAGAGCTGGTGAAATAAGAGGTGGGGGATGTTTAGAGCGAGAGATTTGTTTGGTGTGGAATGTGAAAAGGTTTTGGTCGTTATCATCAACATCAAATGTGAAAAGGCTATCATCATCATCATCTAGCTATCTATCTAACAATCAGTTGTGGTAGGGTCTAGAGAGCAAGAAAAACCTGACAGGAGGAGAAACTAATCAAATGGACTGCTCAATTATCCCATTTGTTCCAATGGTTCTAAACAGAGGATGAAACTAGGCATTTTCAGAAGCTAATAAAGGGGAGACCAACAGGATACCAACCTATGAGCCCCTCGCAACTATGAGGGGATGAGCAGAGGGTGGCATGCTTAGTATCCTTCCAACAAAATCCCTCACACAGGAACCTTGGACATCAGTGGGTTAAACGGGCCACCTCTCATTCATCCATCATACAAGCCAGCAGAATTCTAACTCCACCCTACATGCATAAACATACCCATTTATGGTCATCATCAACACCATCATCACGAACCAAACCTCTTTTCCTAACCAATGATTGGTTAAGGTAGGGTACTGGAGGGGGGGGGAATGGAGACACAAAAGCAAAGTCTGCCTAGTTGTCACCTTTATTCACTCACAATTCAAGCCCCCTAAATCCTGATTTTACTCCACAGGCATAAACAGCAACACTTATGGACATCCTCATCATCATCATCATCAAGACCTCTTTTCCCACCGATGGATGGGGTGAGGCAGGAAAAATAAAGAAATAAATAAAACTGATAAGGAGAAAACTGAGCACAGACACACAAAACTAATAAAACCAAAACAGATAACCTACCACAATCATAGAGCCGCAGAGGAAGAGGAGGAGTACGACATGCCTCATCATCTGGAACTCGTCATCACGGTCGCGCACTATCCTGGTCTCGTGGGGCTCAGTCAGCTGTGTGAGAGGCTGCCGCACACTGGCCTCACTTCCATCATCACGCCCCCGATACCCTCCTCCACCACCCACACTGGCCACCTCATCGTGTGGACTAAAGAGACTGGGGACACGAAAGATACAATCAGTTTTTAAGTCCTCCAATTCTATCTATTTATGTATAACCAGATGTATTAATCCCATAAGGGGTGGCCACAAACAAATTGCCTCCATGGTGCCCTCCCCTCAACTTACACCCCCCTCTTTAATGTACTTCTCTACTCCATCCCTCCACCTCATCCTCGGTTTCCTCCTTCCCCTCCCTCCTTCAACTCTCCCATATACAGTACTCTCCTAGTTAGTCTCACACTCTCCACCCTCTTCATAAGGTCAAAGTCATTTAATTTTATTCTTCCTACTTCCAGACAATTTCATTCAGCTTTGTACAGATCCCTTGTATGAATGAATTAACGAAGGCTGTATGTAACCACCCCAATTCAAAACATTTCTCTTCAACTGAACAAAAACATCTGAAGGTGGCAAGAATAGTATTAAAAACATATCAGTACTCCATTCAATAATTTAATTTTATTCTTGATATCTCCAAATAATTTTATTCAATGTTGGAGTGACTTTTCTAACAGGAAGAGCCATTAATAATTCCCTCAGTATACGTCTTTTTTTTTTTATTGAAAATATATAATGAATGAATGAATAACACCACATGAGGGTAAAAAGCTAAGGAAAGAACTGTAGAAATGGTGAAATGGCATGGTGAGAGTGCAGCAAGGTAAGGCATGACAGATGTAAGAAGACTGGATGTTGTGGTGAGTGCAGTACAGTGATGTGAGGAGACAGAGGAAAGGTGTGGCAAGGGGTGAGGTGTGGTGGGGTGACAGGAATGAATTTTGTATGTGGTGTGAAGAGAATGGTAAAATATGGTAATGTGATAGGAAAGGATAGTATGAGTGGAGAGGGTGATAGGGTGTGAGGTGTGGTGAGGTGACAGTAATAACCGAAATTCTAGGCACATATCAATGTAATCTGGATAGACTTCAGGTCCAAGCAGCCTCTTTTCAGTCTACCATCCTCCTATTGGAAGACAGAGAGGAACTGATGAATTTCTATATAACAAGGCAGCTCCACCACCCAATCATATCACTGCTACCACATGAAGGCATCCCACTCAGGCAACAGTGAAGTGAGAGAGATTTCTAGACAAAGGTGTGAACAGAATGCTGAAAAATCACACACAAAGCAGCACTGTAGCCTTACCTGTCACTGTCAGAATTGGAGTTGTTATCTGCTCCCTGTTCTGCATCTGTCCACTCCCTTGAGTTGAATGAGGCAAGGGATGCATGACTGCCATTACCAGCTGTCATCACGGGAGAGCAAAAATCATCATTATTATCACACTAACCCTATTTCTCAGTACTGAATGGGTTATACCAGTGGAAGACATATAAATTACAAATTAAACTTTATCAGCACCAACATCTTCACTCTACCCTTATTCCTTTCTATCAATGGGGATGGAGCAATAGATGACAAGTACTATTTCATCATCATCATCTTTTTTTTCCCATCATCTAATTCAAGTGGTTAAGATCACAAAGACTACCGAGACTCACTGAGGGTTGCTGGTACAACAGTGGAGCTACGAGGCGATGGTGTGGGTGAGGGTGCTGGGGAGGGGTTGGGTGAGGAGCTGGGACAGGCACGTGGCTCATCAGAATCGTCCAGGTTGAGAAGTGACTCGTACTGGGCATATCGACGCTCGTGGCGCTGGTGCAGGATAAGACACACCATTGTTGCTGTAAAAACAATAAAACGTTAGTAGGCATTTTACATACCATCTTTCACATGCAGACATTGAAATAACCAAGCCCAGTTATATAAATGTCCCTCAATTCCCTCCCTATCCCCCACAAAGAGGATAGTTAACTGGAGGATAATGGCAAATCAACCTGCATTTCACTGTATGTGTGTGTGTGTATGTACATGTAGACAGTACAGTATATATATATACAAACACAGAGTACTATACCAGCATACATGAATACAGTATACAGTATAGATATAGGGAAGGTTAATTCAACATCACAGTTACTCACTAAAAAGACTGAACCAGAGTAGAAGGAGTGCCACAATGGCCTGAGCTGCACCGTATTGGAAGTTGGGGTCATGTTTATCCCCCACATCTGTCTCCTGTTGCACCATCAGTATCAGCACCACTACAAGCATTGCCGGAACACTGTAATGGTGGAGGAGAGCAATAAGGGAAAGTTTAGGAGTTCACACTTTTACTCTGCTGACAGACTACATGTGCTCTTTCTTCAATACGAGAAAGAAGGGGTGGACATGAACCAAGGATCATCTGGAATTTGAGTTAACAGCCTACAGAGCAACAATGATAAAAACAAAATACTGTAATATCCATCTAAAGAATCTATCAATCCACAGCCAGATCTCTTGTTCCCAGAGGGGGGGTGGCCACAAACTGCCTCTGTCACTCTGTCCACTGCCATCCCACAAACTCGCACATCTTCATTCATATACTTCTCCACTTTACTCACATACACTCTCCTAGTCAATCTTCACATGGCCAAACTATCTCAGAGTGTGTCTGTTGACACTCCCAACACTGGCATCACTCAATGCTCCCCAACTTCCTCATTTGTTTGTCTCTCCATGAAACTCCACACATATCTCTGAGACAATAATCCACTATTCATCATCTAATCCGTTTCTGCACCATCACCAGTGTAAGGGGCCTGGGGCTAGACTATTCAGTCCCAATACATAAGGCAAGGGTGACATGCCTTGCTTGCCCCTGAGTAGGCAATATACCCCAACCATACCTCAGATTTCAACCATTCTGGGTCCCATCCAGTTGGAGTGCCTGGACCCAATAGACCACCAGGAAACATGTGGTTACATGGTTCCCAGCCAGTGTGGTAATGGTTAATGGGTTACAGTGATCCACGTGGCTTGTCACATGATATACCCTAAAATCACTGAAAGTACGACTACATCAAATGAACAGAGAATAACACTCGTAGCATTGTAAAAAAGTGTTGCTACTCACCCCCATCCCACAACAGCCATGAAGGGTCTGAGGCGCAGGACAAAGCACAGCGATCGCCAGCGTAGGAGGAAGAGTGTGATGGCAAGGAGTGCAGTCCACAACCGTGATGAGAACACGCCCCAGGACAGCAGCACAAACTGGAGGTACAGCTTCCATGTGTGGTTGCAGTTCACCACCGACCACAGCAGTGCACCTGTTGGGGTTCAAGTACATGGTATGGTTAACAATGGTCAACCTTCTTTATCCTTAACCACCTGAGTACATTGTTATCTTTTTCGTTTTTACTCCTCTGCTACCAGATGACTTTACTTAAATTTTGGAGACCTCCTATAGTGAAAGCTTTTTTGGAGACTGTTTCTCACCTCTTCACTATGAAATGTCCTCCCTCAGATGAAGAGTCATCTAATGGCGGAATGAATAAAACATCTATGACATCACCAAACTGAAGGGGTTAATGTGAGATGAACCTGAGGCAACAACTACAAATTACGGTAATTTTCAGAGCCACTACTACAGTATTCATTTCAATACAAGTTTTCATCATGTCATCTTTTCAACATTAAGTACACAGTAAATTGCTAAACAATTGCCTCTTAAAATTCCACTGCTACCTATACAGCTGATTTGCTAGTTCCTTGAAATTTACAGAACTAACTGTATGGTAAAAGTTGTGAATATTTTGGAACATATCCCTGACTTATAATTAAGACTGCCTGTACCAGACAAAAGTAATAATCAATATCCTCCCATCTGATAAAACCAAAGACCAATGATTAAAAAATAAAGTCACTTCCAGTACAGATGGAAGCAATAATTGTTTTCCCACCACTAAAACAGGCCAATGATGTCTGTCACCCTCCATTGTCTTCATCATTAACTCATTGTAATCCCACCCAAACTCAAACCTTCTTCTGATATTCGTTTGGCCTTATGAGTATGCAGATCATACACTGACCCTGGTTTTGTCTGCCCAGGATGGTTGTAGATTATTCTTTTTGTGCATCTGTCTATCCAGCTATCTAACAACAGCCAGATGCCTTAATGCCAGAAAGGGTGGCCCATAAAACTGCCCCCATGTCACCCTGTCAACTGTTATTAAGCTGCTCTCTCTTTACACCTCCCATCACTTTCACTAATATTCCTCTCCACACCATCCCTCCATCTCATACACATACCTCTCCTTGTCAACCACTCACTCTAAGTTCAAATTTTTGTCATCCTTCATCACCCTCACTAATATTCCTCTTCCTCTCTAATCCATTCCCCCATCTCATCCTCAATCTGCCCCCCTGCCCCCTCGCCATCTCGCACACATACTGTACTTTCCTAGTCAGTCTCTCATTCTCCACGTACAAATTCCCATCAACACTTACCGATACAGGCGATACACTGTGAGAATGCGAGGCACATGGTGAAGAAGTGCGGCACCTTCTTCCACTTGCGACTCAGCAGGAACACCACCAACACCCACACCTGTGAAGAAAAGGAAAACAAAGCAACACATTACATTTTTTTTTTCATTAATTCACTCAGTCTGGCAGGTAGAGTACTTTCTATATAATTTTTGCTATCTCTAGACTGGTGCTGGAGAGAATCACCTACATGTGGTGACACTGATATAACTGGAAGGTGGAAATGTCTGGTTATATGAACATCCATTAATTTCCTCCCTAACCCCCTACAAGAAGGATGGTGGGCTGTAGGTTAGGGGGAATTTAAGTGTGAGCCTGGGGTTGAAACTATCTATTTATCTATCTATTGCCAGATGCCCCAATCCCGTAAGGGGTGGCCACAAACAAATCACCTCCATGTCACCCTGTCCCCCACCATTTCATTGCCCTGCTCCCAGCTCACACCCCCCTCTCTCATATACTACTGACTACTAATATTCTCTCTTGAGAATTTTATCTGGCTCAGGAGAGATTTTCGAACTAGATGGGCGAGTCTGATACTGTATCATCCACAGTTATATCAATGCCATTCAGCTTCCTATCTCCAGAAACGAGGATGGCAGGCTGTAGAGAAGCATTATCAGCCTGCATTCTTTGGAGCAACAACAACCACAAAACCACAGCCACCCAACAAACAAGAATAAGGTTACATTCATCTCTGCACATTGAAAAGGCTCTTCATAGCTGAATAAAATAAACTGGGTGTTGAAAATGTAGCAGAACAGTTGTCACACAATGAAAGGGGGTTAAATGAAGTACAAAATGAAATAAAGCTAAAAGTTAAATTAGCCATGATGTCAAATAGGAAAGCATGTAACAGACTTATGTACATCAGATGGAAAATATGTAAGGTAAAATTAGGTCTGCAGTTCACCTCTTCAGTACAATGATGGCCGTCTGTATTACATATCGGATACTCCCAGGTGGGGTTCTAGTGGAGCAGTATATATGGACTCTTCCATACTTTAACCACCCATTTCCATCCATCATCAAACATTCTTCCTAAACTTCAAAACCTCATTCTGCCACATATTATCTTACTACAGCCTTCCTCCTTATATCCTTAAACTCACTCACAGCAACCATTTCATAACCTTACTTAACCTCTTCATAAACCTACTTGATACTAAACAGGGGCACCTTCAGGTGGTGGGAGTGATATAACTGGACTGCCAAATTTCCTCGTTATTTCCCAAAAGGAGGATGGCAGTCTGCAAGAACAGAGCAACTTCGGTGGTCAGTTCAATATGTTTATATCCTGATGGACCTTGAGTGACAGTAACAACAAAAACACCAACAATAATATCATCAAAGGTGTTGGGAATCTATAGGAAGACATCGTAGGGGCAGTTGCTCACCTGTGGTCACTGGGTCTGCTCAGCCAGACAAGCTAGGATTAAGTAACAGTAACAACAGTAATCACCCATAATATATATATATACATGTCATCCAAACTGCTTTTCCGACCTAAGCAGGGTAAGTAGGGTCTAATAAGCAAGGAAAAAACAAACCAACAAATCACATGTAACCATTCAGGAAGCCGAACTCACAGTGCAGATAAGCCCAATGATGCTGACGTTGAAGAGAATGACCTCCAACTCCTTAACGTAGTCCATTGGGTTGATCTTCACCAGCGTCACCATCTTGGCCGACACAAACATGAGCGGTGCCGACAGGAACGTACACGCCACCATCGCACTTGCTATCTGGTTTGGCAGAGGACTGGCATTAGCTGTGGACCAGTCATTATAGTATACGTGCCTTCCATAACACTTCCTCGTGACTACCAGTAGCAGCTCAATCTTTTGTTAATCTCTTACTATATCTTAGCATTCAATATAAAGATGGCAAATTTATAGTAATTATATTCTGTGATTCTCATACCACTTCCTCCTGACTAGCACAATACTCTTTCATTAAACTCCTGCTATAGCTAACCATCTAATATAAACATGACAAATTTAGGTCAAGTTAATGTGAAAAAGGTATCATCATCATCACCATTATCCAGACCTCTTTTCCCACCCTAAGATGGAGCAAGTTGGGGTCCAGAGACCCAGACTTGATGGCATGAGATACTAACCAAAGTTTTTGAATACAGTATGTTGGATTAAATACAAACCAGGTCAACAGCCACATTGTACTGGGTGGCGAAGACAAAGACGCCCGGTGCTGTAGGGAATGTGCCGTACAGGAAGGCATAGTTGCTGTAGTCTGCTGTCTGGTTGGCATCGGCACCTGGGTGCAGCAGACTCACTACCTCACGTGTCACTAGCGGCAACAGCAGACTGAGGGTTGGATGGGGAGGGGGGGGGTGAAACCATGAAATAAATCAAAACAGATTTGTTCTCTTGCTCTTCTCTGTCTATGTCCGTCTCTCATTCTCTATCTCTGTCTGTGTCTCTCTTTCTCATTCTCTGTCTGTGTGTCTCTTTCTCATTCTCTGTCTGTGTCTCTCTCTCTTGTTCTCTGTCTTTTTTGTTCTCTCAGTCTGCCTGTCTGTTTGTCTCTCTCTCATGCATGGACAGGCATACATATACACATACTATAGATGCACATTGACACATATGTAAAAAACACACATATACACCCACTCCCACAATTTCATTTCCAATTCAAAATATTAAAACACAGTAAACTACTAATGAACCAACTGCCCCACTACACTTACGTCTTAGTAGCAATGAGTATTCCTGGGGTGACGAGACCAGCACCCCTCAGAGTCTGTACTTTGCCCACCATCCTTAGACCCAACAGGAAGAGGGCTGTCGCTGAGAAAGCCTGGCCCAAGACCTGAACAATGGGAGGAAAAATTAATGACCTGGTGTATGCTCAACAACGCTATACATATTGTCATTGATGCCACTACCACCATTCTTCCTCCTCCTCCTCATCATCCAGACATTTTTTCAGCCTAAGCAGAGGATAAGGTTGGGACTAGAGAGAAGGAAAAAAAGCTGACAAAAG